>BPTQ01000004.1:167948869-168128412 GCA_019973895.1 Chrysanthemum seticuspe | reverse complement strand
TGTCTAAATCAATTGATGATGCTCGGGTCTTGTATAGTATAGTCTTCATTGAAAGAATAAGCCTCCCCACTGGAGCCTTATGGAATATATTATACTCCCCTCTGGAGTTATTGTTTACCTCATTGATCGAGGGTCTTAAACACTTCTGCGCATAATGTGTGCTGTAGTAAGTGGTCTGTTTAGTATAGTCTATTGTCTAGTCTAGATCCTACGTAGGTATGCGGGGTTGTCTGTCTATCACCGGTATGATAGTTATTTGTCTATTGTCTTTCCCGGGATCTCAGTACAGTCTCCACGTAGTGACTGTGTCTGTACCTTGGGGGTACTGATCACTTTATAACCGAGCCCACAGTTTGATTGAATCCAGTTTGTCTAACAGTATTTACTGTGACACCTTTGCATCTCCCCCCCACTTATGCAATGGCTACTTTTATACTTGCACTATACTATTGTTTGTGATGTGGTTTGATGTTCATGATTGTGTGACAACTTTGTTTACCATGCTTTATATTAGTCACAAACAATAATTGGTACTTTCATATTATAACAAGCTTCATAAGCGATTTGATACTAAAGATCTAAAGTTTTTAAACGGTAACGTATTCACCCCCCCTCTACGTTTCCACAGTGTCATTTATGACAATCTGTTTGACCTAAGTTAGTTTGACACCCGAGCCAATATTTCACTAGTCATGGGGGTTCCATGTCTGTGTCAGTGATGCACCTCTGACATGACTCTAGGGCCCTTTCTGTTATCTGTTTATTGATAGTATGGCCACTATCTGTCTGTTGGGGCGTATGGATGCATCCTAGATCTGATCTGTTATCTGATATGATTTGTCTGGTGAATGATGTCGTGTGTAATACGCGTCTTCACAAATTCTGGGAGCTAGTTACTCCATTTGTTATTGAGGTCTCCCCTCATATTATATAAGGTATTCCGAGGTCACCCCTCCGAATAAGAAAGTTACTTCTGATATGATATGTTCTGGGCTCGTAGTAGTTAACTAAATCTGTATCTGTTATTTCTGTGTTAGATATTCTGTTTATGATTCCGTATTTGTCAATGTTTCCATTTACATACTGAATTATTATATGTTTATTTAATGTGTTTATGCTTTTACATGTTTATGTGACTACCGCTTACCATGCTAGGATATGATTAATATGCTTAAATGTGATTCGCATGTTGTCATCTGATGTTATGCTAGTTTATCGTTATGTGAATTCGTTGATCTGTGAGATGAATGTGCTAATGTGAAATTAAGTATCCTGAAAGTTGATAAGTACAATTGTTCCGTTAATCTGGTGAACTCTGCCTATACGTTAGGGTATCTATCTGTTTATGATTTGATCTGCCATGTTTAAACTCTGCTGATGTTAAGATTTGATCTGGAAACTGGTTTAGCGTGTGATATCTGTTCTGATAATTGCTAATGGCTATGATATGTCTTTTGCTTATTTAGTTATAGTTTGTCTACTGTGTTTTCTATCTGTATGTGTGACTGCCATGGTTTGACTGCTATTTCCGCTGCTACAATATTGAGTTAAGTATGTTAAATGTAGATTAATTGACTTGTATGAATGCCATGTTTATTTTCTAGAAATTGTTTCCGTTAACCTTTAGACTTTTCGTTTGGTTTATATGTAATCTATTTTCTTGATATGTTAAGTGTCTGGTTATTCTGATGTGTTTGCGTTTGTGTCATTAATGTGCTACGAGGTGTTAACTGTTATGTGATTTCTGGATTTCTGTATATTTGTGCTTCCGCAGAATCCTCAAAGATTCGTCATTCTCATTCTGTTGTGATTTCGTTATTTATTTTGATCTGTTTAGCTTTTGTTTCGTTATATCTGTTCACTGGGCTTTGTAAGCTCAGCCGCATTTTCTTTTCCTGCTGCAGGTTTTAAGCATTCAAGATGAGCTTATGGGATAGCTGATCTGGGTTGAGATTAGAGACGAGAGCAAGATTTTGAAAATAGGGATCTTAGATTTATTTTGATTATTAAGTTATTTATAACTTCTTTTGTAAGTTTTGTAAAGGCTTCCACTATTGTATAGTACTTAAGGTTCTGATTTGAAACCGTATTTGTGATATCTTTACCCTTGTCGGGTTGGGGTGTTACAATTTATGGTATCAGAGCTCTAGGTTTTAGGACCCTTAGAGCTTAGGCTATGACCTGTGAGGATTGGGTAGACATTAGGTTTCCGTCTGTTCAGATATCTTTCGATTCCTTCTGATTGTCGTTCAGATTTGACTTCGATATTCTTTTGGCTTCACTGATTTGGCCCTCCTCTCCTCGCATCGAATTTTGTTATTTTGTTTTCGCTCGTCCGTTTGTCGATCGTTAGATGGAGACTACCCGTGGAGCCAAAGAAGATGGTGCCGACCCTGCATTGCTGCAACAGTCCCTGTGCTGGAGAGGTTCGTGAAGCAGAAGCCACACTCGACTGCCGTGCTGCTGGAGGCATCAGGATGCTGCTGGAGGAAGCTGGACGGACCAACCAAAGGCGCAAAAGACGGAGACAAGATTCAACCGGTGGCTGAGAAGGTTCATCTACTTCATATGATTTGGGCGCGACTTATGTCACTTTGATTCGTTTGTCATGCGTTTTGTGACGGTTGGATATTCTGCTAAGTGATTCTGATCTGTATAACTTTTCTTTGATTCGTTCAGAACTCGGTTTGAATCGTGAAGTTTTATCGTTTAGCATTCTGGTATATCTCAGTTTTTCTTTTTGGACCGACAGTAATGAGTCATGAGGAAGAATATGAGGTGGACTCGGATTTAGAGTCTACGGCTACTAGTAGGTTTAACCCGATACCAGAATAGAAATGTGCGCTCCTGATTAGTTGTCCTCTTTATGAGAAATTTCTGACATTGGATTTTGAGTTTAGGTCCTTTTGATTTCATTTAGATGATTGAATCTTGGATTATTAAGTTTTGTTTTGGAAGTTCATCTTATGACAATTCTGCAATTTTGTTTGATTAGTGAGAATAAAGCAAAATTTTGAAAGTATAGTTCCTGTTTGTTGTTTCTTTCTGATAGATTCGTTAAGTTTCCGCTAGTCCTCATAAGTTTCGTCGGCTATGTGTTTTCTTAATGATGTTGCTTAATCACAGCTTGAAATAAAGTACGACCATCATAAGGGTATACTCATGTGAATCTGGTCTGTTATAGTATGTTACTTGCTATCTGTATGTTATCTGTATGTGATATGTTTTGTTCTGATATTAGTTATGTGGTTTGTCATGACCCGAGACAGAATATGATGATAATGAGGACTTGTTATGTGATGCAAGTATTATGACGCCTGATCAACGTGATAATACCGAGATCATATAATTTGAACTTATTGAAATCATATGACGTCTGGGGAAATGCCTGTGGTTGATACGTGAAAATAATATGACTTGTATCCGCCATTTGGCACTCCTCATGTTCGTTTGAAATTTTGTACCTATTTGTGAGATTTCGTCGATATCTGTTACGTGTAAGTTTTGTGCACTTTGGACCGAAATTGTTATGATTTGTGTGAACTATGGATTGCTATGTTTGCTCTAAATGTGTACGTCTCCGTGTACCCTTATTGTGGTCATAGGATTTTTCGTGAAGTGTTTGAGGAACATTAGATCCTTTTAGTTTGATTATCTGCGACTAGTGAGACCGTTAGGATTCGTTCTGTCTATGTAGATGTTTGTTCTCATCATTAGATATCTGAATAAGTAGAGCGTGTTGTTTGACTTTCTGCATCTCATATGTTTTCTGCCATTACTTTGATAAGTATATGATTGTCTGTTATACGTATTTGATTATTGATTTGATTTCTGAAAAGTATGAGTTTGAAGATTCTGATAAGAATCCGTTTGTTCTAGGATAAGCTTCGCGTTTGCTATATTCTTTGAAATTCTGAAATCCGATTCGTTTTCTGTTCTGTTCCGTCTGGTTCAATTTCAGGACGAAATTTTCTTTTTAGAAGGGAAGAGTTGTAAAATCCTAAAATTATAAAACGTGTTAAAATACTATTTTACCCTCACAATTAACATTTATAAAATACGTAAAATAAATCAACACTCATTAAATGAAATTCCATCTAACTTAAAATGATTGAAAAAAAACCTAACGTGCAAAATAAATAATTCGACATTTGGTACGACAAAAATAAAGCCACGCTCATAGAACTATGTGGGCCGACTTACGTACAAAAAAAAAAGAAAGAAACGGCAAACCTTGTACCCACACTTCCGGCCCAATGTGCAGCCCATGATCTCGTTTCTTGTGTGAGCCGATTATCACCAAAAACCCAACATGGTCGACATGTATAAATACATCATAAATCCCTCCATATGAAAACCCTAACTTCTCAAAAGTCACGGCACCAAGGCTGCTCTTCCCTCTGTTTTCCATTCGGCCACTGTGTTTAGTTTTTTTTTGTGTTCGGTGGTGAGTTGTCCGAGCTTCTTGCTAAGGTATATCGATTCCCTTCGTCTCAAACTTTTGCATGCAATTTATAAACACATTGAACCGTATGACATAATAACAAACCATACGAGTGAATAAGGGTCGTGCGTTAAAATCTTGTGTAACCTGTACCGTATCACATATATATATATATATATATATATATATATATATATATATATATATATATATATATATATATATATATATTATGCATTTGTTGTTTGCATTCGAATTCAGAAACTCATATATATGTATCGATCATATATCATTAACCGTATAACAAGTAACATATCATGTCGCCACATAAAATCACGAATATGATGTTGTATATATTGAGGTCGACGCATGGTTTGTAGGTCATGAATGCGTCGTTATGTTTGAAACGTAAATAAACATGAGCATGAGATTTTGGTCGCGTAATGAGCTACATGTCGATAAAATATGCATCACGTTAACATGCTGTTGTGGTTTTGTTATGTGTCGAGTCGCATGCATGTCCTTTTCCTTATCGGAAATCTTTTAAAAAACAGCTTTGGTGATCGAGTATGTAAGTTAGCCTCATGTAGTGTTGAGTCGATGGGTTAAGTGTTTGTGTGTCGAGTGTTAATGTTGTGCATCGTATGCTTGATGTGAGAGCGGATTGTGTCTAGTTTGTGTGTTTGTTTACGGCTATTGAGTAAACTTTGTATCAATTATGTTATAATGTATCCTGGCTGACTTGATAAAGAAATTAACGTGGTACTTGATTTTATTTCTGACACCTGTTGCGACATGTATAAATGTTGGAGTTTAGTTGGCATGTTTGATTATTTAAATGACATCAACACATAATATAGATAGCGGATTATACGTATAAGTGTGCATGTAAATTGGTCCCATAAAGTCTAGTGTATGATGTGAATCAAGAGTTAGGCGTAGAGATGTGTGGCCTCAAAAATATCATGTATATGAATGTGCATAGTATGGTGTATTTTGTGTTGGGAATCATTATATATTAATTGCATGCATTCATGGGAAGTGATTTGAGAACGTGTGGACATGGGAGTCGAGTGAGTGTTATCAGATATAAATTGGTTTGCAAACTGTGATATACATCGGAGTTTTGTGATTTTAAGTATTGTATGCATGGTCTCATTAAGGTTGTGTTCGAACAATGTTACGTGTGAGTCTTGGTTAATCATGTAAGTTATGAAGGCTTGTGTAAACTATTTTGAAAGAGAGTCCTAAAATCCGTTCTTGACATTTATAAACCCTATACTTTGAAAGATGATCATATAAGCCCTCAAATAAGATATTTATCATATTAAACCCTTAAGTTTACCATTTATCATTTGTAACACAAAAGTTTGGCTAATTAATGATTAAGACTCTAAAATGTCGTAATTCCGTCCGTCACTAAGAATAAGAATATACTTACAACTCTAAGAGTGTGAATGCGATAAATCCGTTATAACTTAATGATGCTAACAATTATTAAATAAATCATAATCCGTGTAGATTCGTTGAAGGAGACGCGACGTTGTATCTTCGTGTTCATTCATTCGTTTGCTTTTTTCCTCATTTGCGTTAAGGTACAGATATTCTGACCTTTTTAGTAAAGGTTTTCTCATGATCTCCTTTTCTTGTCATTTCCTTATGCTTATTAGGATTCCCTATGCCATTGCTATGATTCCCTTCTGTTTATGTGAATCTCTGTTTGTCTGAACTTCTGTTTATTGAACCTTGCTATGTTTGAGTATGAATTTCTGATTATGAACTTCTGATTATGAACATCTGATTATGAACCTCTGATTATGAACGTATGATATGTGACTGTGATATGAACCTTTGATTTCTAAACATTTGATATGAACCCTTTCTGATTTGTTTGATCCGTTGCTTATCTGAAATCTTTGTTTATTGAACCATGAAACATCTGATTTGAACTTATGATATGAAAACTCCGATTTGTAAATCTGTTTGACCTTTATGATGAATTATGATCTTTGTCATTTATGACAATCTGTTTGACCTAAGTTAGTTTGACACCCGAGCCAATATTTCACTAGTCATGGGGGTTCCATGTCCGTGTCAGTGATGCACATCTGACATGACTCTAGGGCAGTAGAGTGATGTTCTGCCACGTCCCTTTCTGTTATCTGTTTATTGATTGTATGGCCACTATCTGTCTGTTGGGGCGTATGGATGCATCCTAGATCTGATCTGTTATCTGATATGATTTGTCTGGTGAATGATGTCGTGTGCAATACGCGTCTTCACAAATTCTGGGAGCTAGTTACTCCATTTGTTATTGAGGTCTCCCCTCATATTATATAAGGTATTCCGAGGTCACCCCTCCGAATAAGAAAGTTACTTCTGATATGATATGTTCTGGGCTCGTGGTAGTTAACTAAATCTGTATCTGTTATTTCTGTGTTAGATATTCTGTTTATGATTCCGTATTTGTCAATGTTTCCATTTACATACTGAATTATTATATGTTTATTTAATGTGTTTATGCTTTTACATGTTTATGTGACTACCGCTTACCATGCTAGGATATGATTAATATGCTTAAATGTGATTCGCATGTTGTCATCTGATGTTATGCTAGTTTATCGTTATGTGAATTCGTTGATCTGTGAGATGAATGTGCTAATGTGAAATTAAGTATCCTGAAAGTTGATAAGTACAATTGTTCCGTTAATTTGGTGAACTCTGCCTATACGTTAGGGTATCTATCTGTTTATGATTTGATCTGCCATGTTTAAACTCTGCTGATGTTAAGATTTGATCTGGAAACTGGTTTAGCGTGTGATATCTGTTCTGATAATTGTTAATGGCTATGATATGTCTTTTGCTTATTTAGTTATAGTTTGTCTACTGTGTTTTCTATCTGTATGTGTGACTGCCATGGTTTGACTGCTATTTCCGCTGCTACAATATTGAGTTAAGTATGTTAAATGTAGATTAATTGATTTGTATGAATGCCATATTTATTTTCTAGAAATTGTTTCCGTTAACCTTTAGACTTTTCGTTTGGTTTATATGTAATCTATTTTCTTGATATGTTAAGTGTCTGGTTATTCTGATGTGTTTGCGTTTGTGTCATTAATGTGCTACGAGGTGTTAACTGTTATGTGATTTCTGGATTTCTGTATATTTGTGCTTCCGCAGAATCCTCAAAGATTCGTCATTCTCATTCCGTTGTGATTTCGTTATTTATCTTGATCTGTTTAGCTTTTGTTTCGTTATATCTGTTCACTGGGCTTTGTAAGCTCAACCGCATTTTCTTTTCCTGCGGCAGGTTTTAAGCATTCAAGATGAGCTTATGGGATAGCTGATCTGGGTTGAGATTAAAGACGAGAGCAAGATTTTGAAAATAGGGATCTTAGATTTATTTTGATTATTAAGTTATTTATAACTTCTTTTGTAAGTTTTGTAAAGGCTTCCGCTATTGTATAGTACTTAAGGTTCTGATTTGAAACCGTATTTGTGATATCTTTACCCTTGTCGGGTTGGGGTGTTACACTTTTGGCCCCTCAACAATGCGGAGACTGCTAGATAAAACCTGAAAGGGACTAAATCATATAATAAGCAAAAGGATAATAAACACTTGTTCATACTACAGATTAACGCTAGCTTATTTCAACATCACCCCTTAATCTGATGAGTAAACAAGTCAAAGATCTCAAGTTTATTTATCATAGGATTGTGCTGAGAAATAGCAAGTTGTTTTGTACGAATATATGCGGTTTGGTCTAAAGTGCTAATTTCTTTGGCACTTATGTTCCCTTTTGCAATTTTTTCTCATACAAATAATTCAAAGTGTTTGGACCTTCATGAAAATTTGGGTTGACATCAAGCTCCAAGGCATCTTTATTAGTAGAGTAAACTCAAAAATACATTCATGTGGTTTACCCCGATTCGCATTATACATCCATCTTGCAAAATTTTCAACAGATACATCACTTCGTTTGTAAAAGTTAACCTATATACATCCCTCCGTTAAAATAAAGACAAACGGCGCAAATTATTTCTCCGTTATCTCCTAACGAGATAGAAAAAAATTACACTGTTAGTCCTCTGGGTTAACTGTATTTGCATCGTTAGTCCTTTTTTACGTTTTCGTCCGTTTTTTTACATTTTCATCATTTTTTTTACGTTTTCGTCCGCTTTTTACGTTTTCATCTGCTTTTTTACGTTTTCGCCTGTTTTTTTTACGTTTTCATCCGTTTTTTTACGTTTTCGTCCATTTTTTACGTTTTCATTTGTTTTTTTACGTTTTCGTCCATTTTTTACGTTTTCGTCCGTTTTTTTACGTTTTCATCCATTTTTTACGTTTTTGTCTTTTTTTTTCGTTTTCGTCCATTTTTTACGTTTTTGTACGTTTTTTTACATGTGTGAAATCAAATGAAAGAACTTTCTGAGAGAAAAGTATAGTATCATGTTTTTTACGTTTTCGTCTGTTTTTTACGTTTTCGTCTGCTTTTTTACGTTTTCGTCCGTTTTTTTACGTTTTCATCCGCTTTTTACGGTTTTTTTACGTTTTTGTCTGTTTTTTACGTTTTCGTCTGTTTTTTTACGTTTTCATCCGTTTTTTTTACGTTTTTGTCCTTTTTTCGTTTTCGTCTATTTTTTACGTTTTTTTACATGTGTGAAATCAAATGAAAGAACTTTCTGAGAGAAAAGTATAGTATCTTTTTATGTAATGATTTTTTAAAACAATATAACATAAAATTAGATAGATAGTTACATAAAAGAGTTTATAATACAATCGGAGAACATCTTTGTAAATGTTTGTTGTTTGAATAATTGTATCTTATATCGTCTTGCTAGTTTTTTTTATCGTATATTGCTGCTCAAAGAAAGTTTAAAATAAAATGATCATATGTAATTAACAGGAGATAGTAAATGACTACTAGTTGTCAAAGATAACAATATTTAACTAAAACCTTACCAAGAAATTTTGCATTTTTATATATAGTATGGTCTATGAAATATTGTTGTACTATTCTAACAAACAAAAGAAGTTGATTTTGACTATTCTCATCTCATTTTAAAATAAAACTAGATCTCATCACAAATATTAGTTTTTTGGAGTCATAAAACCTCTAAAAGGTAAAAAAGACCTCGATATATCCTTCGACTAAAATGGCTTCATATTTGCCTAATCTTAAAATATAACTTGCTAAAACAAGTTAATACAACATAAGAGTGAGACAAGATTAAAAAAGATCTCAAGTTTGTATCTCAAAACGTTAAAAAGCAGATGAAAACGTAATAAAATGGACGAAAACGTAAAAAAAAAAAAGACGAAAATGTAAAAAACGTACGAAAACGTAAAAAAAACTGACGAAAACGAAAATAAAACGGACAAAAACGAAAAAAAATATGAAAACGTAAAAAAACGAATGAAAACGTAAAAAAGCGGAAGAAAACGTAAAAACTGGACGAAAACGTAAAAAAACAGACGAAAACGTAAAAAAGCGGACGAAAACGTAAAAAATGGACGAAAACTTAAAAAAGCAGATGAAAACGTAAAAAATGGACGAAAACGTAAAAAAACTGACGAAAACTTAAAAAACGGACAAAACATAAAAAAAAAAAAAAAAAAAAAAAAAAAAAAAAAGGAATAACGGTGCAAATACAGTTAATCCAGAGGGCTAATGGTGCAAATTTTTTCTATCTCGTTAGGAGATAACGGAGAAATAATTTGCGTTGAAACTCTTGCGATGTATCTGTTGAAACGGAGGGATGTATATAGGTTAACTTTTATTAACGGAGTGATGTATCTGTTGAAACTCTTGCGAGAGGGATGTATAGTGCGAGTCGAGGTAAACCACATGGATCAACTTTGGAGTTTACTCTTATTATTATTATAAAATAAAGAAACATGCTTAATAACTTTGATTTTCAAATCCTTCACAATTTCTAAAATCCATATGATTTCACAAGATGCAGACCCCGAGGATCTGTACTCAGCTTCAATGGAGGATTTGGAAACAAGTGCTTGTTTCTTGCTTTTCCAAGAAATAAGATTCGCATTATAAAAACATAATACCCTGAAATAGATTATCTAGCCTTTGGGCATTTAGCTCAATCAGAGTCTGCATATTTTTCAAACTGTCAAATATTACGTGTAACACCCCCATATTTTGATATACGCAGCGGAATAAGTTTGGGGTATTACTTCATGGATCATAGTCATAATAATAGAAAATGACTCAAAAAGAGACGTTTTAAATAAAATGGTTGTCATTCATTTATTTAATCAGAGTTTACATAAAAAGAGGTCCCAGCGGAAATTATTGGAATACATATTAATTTTATGAATGATAACGAAATGGACGCCCTTTTTATAAGAAAGTCCATAGAACGGACGCCCTTTTTATAAGAAAGTCCATAGAACGGACGCCCTTTTTATAAGAAATTCCATAGCCACTCGTGCCAAGTCGTGCTTTAGTTACCTGAGATAAAACATGCTAAAAAGTCAACACAAAGGTTGAGTGAATCCGTAGTGTTTGTATAATAATCAGTTGAACACAAGTTGTATAGTAGTAAAACAATAATATTGTAGTACAATATATTGCCCTAAGTCTCATGACACGCAAACGTTAACATGGGTGATATCATAAAAATGATATAAATAACAGACATCATAATGATGTAAGTAACAGTGCCCTCGTGTAGGAGCTTGCCATTCTCCTATTTATTCTCAAATAAAGTGCATCTGCTTACCTTTTTAGCTAACACAGATGGGGCGTCAACTGCCAATAGATCTATTCACTATATTCGCGTTCACTCGCAGTGATTAATGGTTCATGATATGAGGAGCTTTCAATGGCAAAAGTGTGTACTTAGGCAATATCAATCCGGATAGCATACATAAAATACTTGTGTTCGGGTTTGTAGCATTTATCTCCCCACGAGTTTGAAAAATATGTAAAACTGGGACTATGAACTCACCTTGGTGATACAGTACTCTGGTTAATCAAATTTTGTGAATAAACTGCTCCAACACGCGACCTATATGGGTATGTCAAGTTTTAGTATGTTTTGTTGTCGTTCAAAACTTTATTATTACGTAATGTTTTTAGTAATAGTACAACACTTATATTGGTGATAATTATATGTGAACTTTCAAGTAACATCAGTATATTGCGTACGTTTGAACGAGGAAGGTACAAATAATAAGTTTTATAAATTTTGAAGTCTCTTCAAAAGTTAGTGTAACTTTGCTAATTATATTTCATTTTTAAGTTTTGATCGATCACTAGTGAAAATAGATACATTTCGTATATAAAATCTTTGTCAAAGCCAAGTCGATATGTGTTAAAGTATATTTTTGTAGTTACATATAAAATGTTGCATTTTATACCCTTAAAGATTCAAGTATTGATAGTTTTTACCCCTAAAATTTTATAAAATAACAATTTATACCCCTAGACTTTCATAAAATAACATTTTATACCCTTCAAATTTCAAAAAATGATAACTTCTACCCCTCAACTTTGGTGAAATAACATTTTTTACCCTTAGTTTCAAAAGTGACACTTTATACCCCCAACTATAAGTCGACTACAACTTTAGTCCTTGTTATAAAAAGAATTAGAGTTTTGGCAAAACATGACCTTAAAGCATTTTATATAATTATTACAAGTCCTAGAGTTTTGACAGTTTTGGTCCTTGACGCTTTATGTCGATTGCAAAGATAGTCCTTTTTACAAAACGATGTTGTTTTTAGCATAGAAAAAGGCGTGACTAGTTATGGCTTATTAATATAAGTTATTATAAGTTTGAAAATAAGTTTTTGATAGCTTATTAGCTTTTAAATTAGCTTATGGGTTTAAAAGTGCACATAAGGGTGCGTATGGTTTTCTTTGCGCGACACCATATTCAAGACTAAATAAAATCGAGGTCACGAGGGTCTTGAAGAATGTTCTTGTTGTTTTAGAAACTTGGATATGCCTGTAACACCCCCAATTTCATGATATGCAGCGTAATTCAAACTGGGTGTTACTCGACGGCACAACTGTCATAATAATAGAAAACGATCTCTAAAGGAGTCGTTTAAAAAGGATTTATCATTCAAATTATAGAAATATATCAGAGTTTACAAAATAGGTCCCAGTTGGTTCCATTGTTTACAAAATGCATCAATATAAAGTCTTTGATATTTTGTGAATGATAAAATATTTATAGCCTTCTTCATTTAGTCCTTGTCCTTCCGTGCCAGCTTCCGACATCATGGACCTAAAATACATGCTTAAAACTGTCAACACAAAGGTTGAGTGAAATTCATAGAGTTTGTTTGATGGTTGAACACATTATGTTTGTAGTGTGAGCTATAGACTCACACCAATGGTTTGAAAACAAAACAGTTATTATTAGACTAAACATCACACAACCAAGGCGTTAACGTGTTCCAAAATTAATTGGTGAAATTGTTGGTACCAACCCTAATAGGTCAAATTTGCCATTTTACCTAATGTTACTCCAATATAATGCGTTTGTTTGTCTTTAACGGGGCCAACACAAATGGGATTCGTCAATCCCAATAGATCTATTCACAATATTCGTGCTCACTCTCTCCAGTGATTAATGGTTCATGATTTAGGGACTTATGTTTGGCAAATGCGGTAACTTAGTGCTAATAAAACAATCAGATAAGTATACAGTTTGAAAGCAATGTGTTCGGTTTAAAATAAAGCATGTATCTCCCCATGGGTTTGTAAAACAATTAAGTAATAGAAAGTGGGGCTATGAACTCACCGAGAGTTAATGATGTTAAGTGCTATAACGGATGTGATGGATAAATCAGGAAAACTTCTATGTGCAACCTAAAAATGGAATGTTGCGACTTAGGTTGGGAATAATGTTTAGGAAAAACATAAACAATCCTATATATGTCTCTATGTTGATCATGATGTAGTCATTTATAGTTTGATGTTTATAGTAACAGTTTAATATGTGAAAACGTATTTAATTTATAGATATCGTACTACCGTTCGGGCCATCATAATTCAGAGGTCATGCAGTAAACGTTCGAGGAGCTAGGACACTTTAAATCGTAAATCCAGCAACTCGTCGATACGTTTTACCCAAATGAAACCCTTCACATGAAGCTCCCTAGTATTGTAGCACTTAGTAGATAAAATATATGTTTTGAGTGGAGATTATTATATTATAAAGTTTATCATGTTTTTAATAAACATATAGTTTTTACAAGTTCTCATAGTTTACTAGTGATCACAACTTATTAAGATAGTCAAGAATGAAATTTTAATAAAAATTCAATATGTAACTAGTTATGAAAATAACATGGTTTCTATATTTTAACTTGTGAAAATCTAATTTTTGCCGATAAAAACTGTTTTACAAATATTAAGCAGCAAATGATATCATTTGGTCTTTTTAGGCCGAGTTCCCTCGCGGTAGCCGTAAAACATCGTTCCGGACAACTTTCGTGTTTTAACTTTTTGATGATTCGGACCAGAAGTACCACTTATTTTTAGACAGATTTAGCAGTAACCATTTTGGTGTTTCTAAGTTTTTGCTAACTTCTTTTTACTATAACTTTTGACTCGTTTGTCCGTTTCGGGTGATTCAAGTTGCTATGTTTACCTTTTTATCTTGTAAGTTACCAAGTCTATATGTAGTTGGTTTAAATAGCTTCAAATATGTAAAATATGACTAGTTTACTATTTTGTTACTTTTACAATAATATGTGAATTAAAACATATGATTGATTATATGTACATCATGAATCAACATAGTAACTATATATATATAGCATGAAATTGACAAGATTAGGAATAATAATCATAATATAATGGAGTGATTGTGGTGATTAGTTGCTTACAACTTTTGGCTTTCTAAAGAAAGGAGTAACTAGTAAGGATTAGGACTTTGATTGAACAAGCTTTCAACACCTTGGCACCCTTCTATACTTCTTGTAATTTTGAAGGTTTAGTGATGAAGTTCTAAGTGACTTAAGTGGATTTAAACTCAAGAAGATCACTTAAACTTGCTAGAGATTAGATGTAGTAACTTGTTACTTGCAACTTCTTAGCATAAACTTGGAGTCATGAATCAAATTATGGAATGTGTGTTGGTGTGTGTGTGGCTTTTAAAATGGAGAGGAGTGAGGGGTATTTATACTAAAATGAGGAGATTACAATACTTGGAGCCAAATGATATAACTTGGAGCCAAAGAATAGAACTTAGAGCCAAAGGATAGAACTTGGTGACTAAGTTTACTTGCAAAAGTGTAAGCTTCCTATGTAAGCTTCTTTGACTTGGTCAACACACAAAAGTGCCTCATATACATGTTCTAATGGGATAAGGGATGACTAGATGGATAAACTTGCATTATCTTGCTTTTACGGAGTCGTTAAGTCACGAAACTTAAAACCGGGTATCCTAAAAATATGAAACTTGTAGAAATGATTAAACTCATCATTATACTCCATAATAAAATATGAAATGAGTGGTAAGTTCCATCGGGTTGATTAAACGTTGTTTAAAGCTAGAAACGCGGGTCAAAAACACGTAATTCGCGTAAAACGCAGATCTGGAAAACGAAAAATTCCAAAACTTGTGGAATTATCGTAGAATGGTAGAATTACATATTTTTAATGTTTATAGTGTTTTATGGACATAACGGGATGCCCGAATGACGTTTAAACCCTAAAGTAGTTCTCGGACACGGTTTTGTGAAATCGGTTCTGAATGGATTCAACGTACGTCGTCAGGACGACTTGTCGAGTTTCATTTATCTTGTCCTCATGGTAAAATAAAAATAAAATTTTTTACGCGATGAATAGTAAAAGTCAAATAGTCAAAGTCAAAGTCAAGGTCAACTTTAAGAAGTCAAAGGGTAAAATAGTCATTTTACCTTATGAAAAATTACGGGTTCCTACAGTCTCTACTCCTTAAGGGAATTCCGTCCCGGAATTCAGTGTGTGTTATCCGATGTTGAAGTGTTCTAGGAAAATGTGGGTGTATGCGCCGAATTTTAATCTTTGCCTTCTCAAGTTTCTGGTCATAGAATGTGTTATGTATCATACTAAGTTTTTGGTGGTGGCTTAAGTTGATAATCTGAAGGGTTTTGTTAAAATCTTACAGAGTCCAATATACCTCAAGTTTGGCTTTTCCCGATTCTCAAAACGAATCAGATCTTATTGTATCGAGGCTTTCAACAAAACCTTAATTTCTAACATGGAGTTTTTGTTAAATTTTAACGCCTTATATCTATGTAATTTTTTGTTTCTGGTGATAGTGTGCTGCATGCAGCCAAATTTGTATTTGTATGGTTTCCTTAGTTATTTCGTGGGTGATCTCTGAATACCTTAGTCTAGCAAATGGTTGACTGACACTTTCGTCTATATAGTGCCTTAAATGGAATAGTTTTGTTGTTGTTAGGGTAACTGTTGTTAATCAAAGGTGTAATATATTTTTGATGTGAAATGGTTTATAATGATGTGATAATTTTCGTTGTAGGAAAGTCTTGCTAGTGGCAAGTGGTTATCCAAACCATTTTCAAAATTGATCATGTCTTAGGTGGTTTCAAGATGAATGCTATATTGTATAGTGTTTATGTCTACTAGTGTTTGAAAGAAACGTGATACTATGAAGTTTTACATACTGACTTATAATGGGGTTCAAATAATGATGTGATATGTTGATGATTAGGAGAGTGTAGTGTATATTTACCATTATTCTTAGGTAGAGATGTCAAGTTTGCTTTAAAATCATAAGTGGATTGTAAAAGATTATGGTGGAATGATAGCCTTGAAACCTAATCAGGCTAGTACTTCTAAAAAATGACGAGAAGATTTGATGACTATTCCAAGATAGTAGTTAGGATTATCTCATAAATGAAAACTTTCAAGAATGAAATTAGGTAGTATAAATAAGTATTAAGATCTCGCTGAGTGGTAAGACACTATCGTGTCTCTTGATATTTTTAATGAATTCTGGTGGTTTATCGAGTTTAAGTAGGAAATTAACCTAAATATAACCCTTGTATAACTATTCTCAGTGTTTGAAAAATTTAAGTCGAACATAGTTAGTCAGACTATGTTCCACCATCCCTAGGTTAAATATAGGTGACTAGACTATATTTAGCCGAGGTTCGATATATTTTCCAAATATCTAAATTAGGTATACTCGTGATATGTCCATAGCTTTTGAGAATATATCCACAAAGCAAAGGCGATATCAAACTATTCAGTTGCAAGTCCCGGCCATACAAGACTTGTAACCTATGTTTTCACATTCCATTACATAGAAGATAGTATGGGTAGATACGTGTTGAAAGGAAGTTTTAAGTAATTCTAAAATAGTCCATACTTGGCTAGAATCACGAACTTTTAACAATGAAGGTTTCAAAATAGGACTTTGATGAATGTAGAGAAAGTTGTTGAACTTCAGCTTTTGTAAATGATGAATCAGTTTGTCCTTTAGAAATCTCATTTCTTGTATTTCCATTAGGGAAATTGATAGATTGTGATGGGTTTTATGTAAAATAATATCATATAAGGTTTATAAGATAATTTCTAGAGACTTTGTATAACTTACAATGTCTGTGAAGTAAATTAGACCATTGTGTAACTCACAAGGTTTGAGAAATGATGGAGAGATCATTGTGTAACTCACAATGTCTTGAGAAATGATGGAGAGGTCTTTGTGTAACTCACAATGTCTTGAGAAATGATGGAGAGATCGTCGTGTAACTCACAATTTCTTGAGAAATGATGGAGAGATCATTGTGTAACTGACAATGTCTTGAGAAATGATGGAGAGATCATTGTGTAACTCACAATGTCTAAGGAATAAATGAGTTAATTGTTTCATTTACAGTGTCTGGGGATGTAATTGAGACCACTGTAGGATTTACAGTGTCTGAGAATATAATAGAGACCACTGTAGGATTTACAGTTTCTGAGAATGTAATAGAGACCACTGTAGGATTTATAGTGTCTTGAAAAATGAATGAGACCATTGTATCTCACAATATCTGGTAAGTAGGAAAGACCATTGTAATCAATTACAATGTCTTGGATAAAGTTTCATAATCCTAAAATGCACGAGTAGATGCATGATTGGGAGATTGGAAAAATATGATTGTGTTGTAATGCCTTAGAATAGGCATACGCAGATATGTTTAGTACATCGTTTATGATTGAAATTATTTCGAGTGTATATATCAATATACTAGTATGTTTGTGTAGCTTAAAATGCTTAAAAGTCACATAATCGTCTGGAGGATGGAAGGCACGGAGAACGGAAAGCTATAAAAATGTTTTTGTTTGTAAAAGTAGTTATAGTTTAGGTCTCAATTTAGACCCGTTTCTCTATAATTAAGGCTCTGATACCAATCTGTAACACCCCCAATTTCGTGATATGCAGCGGAATTCAAACTGGGTGTTACTCGACGGCACAACAGTCATAATAATAGAAAATGATCTCTAAAGGAGTCATTTAAAAAGGATTTATCATTCAAATTATAGAAATATATCAGAGTTTACAAAATAGGTCCCAGTTGGTTCCATTGTTTACAAAATGCATCAATATAAAGTCTTTGATGTTTTGTGAATGATAAAATATTTATAGCCTTCTTCATTTAGTCCTTGTCCTTCCGTGCCAACTTCCATCATCATGGACCTGAAATACTAGGGGTGAGCGAAAAAACCGTAAAGACCGAATAAACCGAAAACCAAAACCGAACCGAACCAAAAATAACCAAACCGAACTAATAACCGAACCGAATTTGCTAAAACCGAACCGAACTACTATTTCGGTTCTCGGTTTGGATATGGGTTTGACAGTTTGAACCGAAAACCGAATTCATATAAATATATATATTTTTTATATATTTATATGTTTTTATGTATATTTATATATAAATAAATACTATTAAAAGGTTATCACAATATAATAAAACACTTTTTATGCTTAAAATATATTTTTTTGCTAAATATCTATATAATTATTATTATTTTCTTAAAATAGTGAAATTCGGGTTATTCGGGTCAACCCAAGAACCGAACCGAATTAGAATTCAACCGAACCGAACCGAAAACCAAATTTAAATTTGGTTCGGTTTGGTTCTCGGGTAGACCTAAAATATTTATTTAACCGAATTAACCGAACCAAACTAACCGAACAACCCGATGACCGAACCGATCAACACCCCTATGAAACACATGCTTAAAACTGTCAACACAAAGGTTGAGTGAAATTCATAGAGTTTGTTTGATGGTTGAACACATTATGTTTATAGTCTGAGCTATAGACTTACACCAATGGTTTGAAAACAAAACAATTATTATTAGACTAAGCATCATGCAACCAAGGCGTTAACGTGTTCCAAAATTAGTTGGTGAAGTTGTTGGTACCAGCCCTAATATGTAAAATTTGCCATTTTACCTAATGTTACTCAAATATAATGCGTTTGTTTGCCTTTAACGGGGCCAACACAAACGGGATTCGTCAATCCCAATAGATCTATTCACAATATTCGTGCTCACTCTCTCCAGTGATTAATGGTTCATGATTTAGGGACTTATGTTTGGCAAATGAGGTAACTTAGTGCTAATAAAACAATCAGATAAGTATACAGTTTGAAAGCAATGTGTTCGGTTTAAAATAAAGCATGTATCTCCCCCAAGTGTTTGTAAAACAATTAAGTAATAGAAAGTGAGGCTATGAACTCACCGAGAGTTAATGATGTTAAGTGCTATAACGGATGTGATGGATAAATCAGGAAACTTCTATGTGCAACCTAAAAATAGAATGTTGCGACTTAGGTTGGGAATAATGTTTAGGAAAAACATAAACCATCTATATATGTCTCTATGTTGATCATGATGTAATCATTTATAGTTTGATGTTTATAGTAATAGTTTAATATGTGAAAACGTATTTAGTTTATAGATATCGTACTACCGTTCGGGCCATCATAATTCAGAGGTCATGTAGTAAACGTTCGAGGAGCTAGGACACTTTAAATCGTAAATCCAGCAACTCGTCGATACGTTTTACCCAAATGAAACCCCTCACATGAAGCTCCCTTGTATTGTAGCACTTAGTAGATAAAATATATGTTTTGAGTGGAGATTATTATAGGGAAAATGACACAAATAGACCGCGCGCCCTGATGCATATCACTTTATGGACCACTTTTATTTTAAATTTGAAAATAGACCGAGGGCAACCGCTGTCATTGGGCAACTCATCAAAATTGTGACAAGTGTCCCGTATGTGCAAGGTATTGTTTTTTGGCCAACGAAAAAGCGCTGGGCAACCGTATTTTTTAAAAAGGATTTTTTGGTCATTTTACATTACATAGAACGTACACAATTGAATAGTGAAAGTACATTTCATATGTATTCAAAATCAATTTCCCACTCGCACAAAAACATTCATAGTTACCGGTTTTCTCTATTTTTGCTTCTCGCATAAAAACATTGTAACTAAGTTGTTTTCACAAATGAGACTGTTTTCTTCGTCAGTCCCTCTTTTCCTTGTATCGTCAGTTATGTCACCAGCTATAAAGGTACACTGTTGAGTGCAACCCACATTGGATTGATCAAGTTTGTTTAAAAAATGTGGCCAAATATGGTACGTAAATATTTTCCTCGTTGTTTATTGTACATTATTTATTTCCAATTGGTTATATGCTTCAACAAATCGCTGTTGTTATTCAATTAATACCTTTGATTTCTCCTCTTTTATGTCTGTCTGATTCGTAATTATGTAGGGTATAATACGGTAGATGTCGTCTGTTAGGTATGTAACATAACCTGGTTCATTAAAAATTTTAGTGGCACTCTCTAGACTAATAAGGAGTGGTTTATATGCATTGTATACGCAATTGTTTACGACGTTGGTATAGATTCCATCCATGGTCTGATTTAAATTGTTTTTTTTTGTTGACCTTTTTTAGGACTATGAAGCTAAGTTAATCATTACCAGTAAACTGAACTACTTTTGGTTGATAAATCAAAAGTTAGACGTAAGACGCCGCATCTTGTTTAGGAATACCTGCTTTGGAAGATGGATTGATCTGTTTTTTTTTAACATGAAACGCACATCATAGATTATATGCTAAGGAAACAGCATAAATTCGACGATTCTCACTATGATATGCCCATCATTTTTTACATTGAAGGGCATGCTTTACATTTTTGTCGTCGTGAGTTTTGTCTAATGACCGGTATGCGGTTTGGATCTGTAAGCTTTGGGTTGTATACATCTGGTTCTCTAAATTTTCGTAACAGGGTATTTCCTGACAAGCAAGGGTATATTCTAACCAACTTAGATGTTATTGGTGTTATTGAGGATGAAGAGCGGTTTCGACAAATATCTGATGAAGATGTTGTGTGTCTTTGTCTTTTGTTAGCCTTAGAGGTGATCTTTATGGGTCGTTTGTTGACATACGAGGTGGATGATACACTGATGAGGTTAGTTGATAATCTAGATAATTGGAATGCTTTTCCATGGGGTGAGCATATTTGGACTCATTTATACGACGAACTTCATAATGTATTTGATAAGCACGCGGATGACCACCTTTTAAGATTGAAGAAAGATCCAAAGCATTGTCCAACATACACACTATCTGGATTTGTGTTTGGGTTTCAGGTATCCATTTTCCAACTTAACATTTTTACTGATTTATATATAAGTGTTAGAATATGTAGAGTTAGTAAACCCATTAGTACATTACAGCCCAACCCATTAGGGTTATAACATAGCTTAGGCTCAAAGCTAATATCCTGTATAAATATAGTCATGTATTCCCTGTAATGAGATTAAGTAATACAACAGTGTTTTACCATTCTTTACATGGTTTCAGAGCGAGGTTATCAAGAATCAGAAAATTAGGGTTCGTTTGTGTTTGTACCAAGGGAGTTCATTCGACAAACGATTCAATCATTTGTTTCAGTCATCTTCGTGGGAGGATTTCAGTCCTGTTTCATCTTCCAATTTCAGTTTCATTCCGGTATTTGATATTATGATGAAATCATTTTTGATTTTCGTTATGTTGATGATTTGGGGTTATGATGCGGGGTTTCAGTTACTGTGTTATGTGAATTCAGATTTTGTTCTTCGACCACTCTTGGTCATTTGCCTATTGATGACTCGTATGATACGACTTCGAGTTATGATGTTCATTGCTTTATTATTCGGGTATTATGCGAAGAAGAAACATAGAGGTTCATATGCGTACTTTGCTGAATCTGGTAGTTGCCTGTTTTCATCAGCAAACAAATGGGTTATTGATTCCGGTGCTTCAGATCACATGACAGGTAACTCAAATATTTTCTCAGATTTTAGTACACATGCTTCCGCTGCTCATGTCACGATTGCTGATGGGTCTACAACAAAAGTCCTTGGATCAGGCACTGTCAATCTTAGCCCTTCTATTTCATTATCTTCGGTGTTAAGTCTTCCCAAATTTTCATTTAACCTATTATCTGTCAGTAAAATAACAAACAATTTGCAGTGTAGTGTAAAGTTCTACCCTGATTATTGTATCTTCAAAGATCTCAAGACAAAGCGGGTCCATGGCAGAGGGCGAAAATTTGATGGTTTGTACGTGTTTGAACCAGAGATTTCAAAATCCCTAGTTGGACTTAGCTCATCATCTCCATTTGAAGTACATTGTCGTCTTGGCCATCCATCACTTCAGAGTTTAAAGAAACTATGTCCTGAATTTTCACATTTATCATCTCTAAAGTGTGATTCCTGTGAGTTTGCTAAACACCAGCGTGTTCATTTAAGCCCTCGAGTAAATAAGCGGGTTGCATCCCCATTTGAGTTAGTTCATTCAGATGTGTGGGGTCCATGTCCTGTTACATCTAAATCTGGTTTCAAGTATTTTGTTACCTTCGTTGATGACTACTCTCGTGTTACTTGGCTTTATCTAATGAAGAATCGATCTGAAGTATTTACACACTTTTGCTCATTTGTTGCTGAAATAAAGACTCAATTCCATGTTACTGTTCAAACGTTACGGAGTGACAATGCGAAAGAATATTTTTCCGAGTCATTTCAGTCATATATGATTCAGCATGGAATTCTTCATGAGCCATCTTGTGTCTACACGCCAGCCCAAAACGGAGTTGCAGAACGCAAGAACCGCCATCTTCTTGAAGTTGCTCGTGCACTTTTGTTTCAAATGACTGTTCCTAAACCATTTTGGGCTGATGCTGTTTCGACTGCTTGTTTTTTGATAAATCGCATGCCGTGTGCTGTTCTTGGTGGAAATTACCCTTATTCGGTTCTATTCCCTACAAAACCTCTATTTCCCATCGATCCTAAAATCTTTGGTAGTACGTGTTTTGTTAGGGACACTCAGCCTAACATCACCAAGTTGGATCCTAAGTCGCTTAAGTGTGTTTTTCTTGGATACTCCCGCATTCAGAAGGGGTATAGATGCTATTCTCCTCAACTTCACCGTTATCTTGTCTCAAGAGATGTCACTTTCCATGAAGATTTACCTTACTTTCCGGTTACTACTTACCGTCACCAAGAGGAGAATGATGACTTGCTAGTTTATGTTTCTCCTACCCCTGTTGCAACCACTGAACTTCCGCCTATTAAAGTATATACTAGGCGACCTCGAGTGACATCAGATTCTGTTCGTGAACTATCCTCTCAGTTAGAAGATGCACCTATTGATGCACCAAATAATGTACCTAATGATGTACCCATTAGTGCACCTAGTGAGGAACTTAGTGATTCTGGTGCACCTAGTGATACTGATACATCTAGTGGTTCTGATTTGCCATCACCTTCTCCTGCACCTGATCTACCTAGTGCACTTCGGAAAGGTAAACGTACTTGTACGTATCCTGTTTCTGCATTTATTTCTTATGATGGGTTATCTACCTCCTCTCGTGCCTTTGTTGCAAACTTAGACTTGATATCAGTTCCGAAAACTGTTGATGAAGCATTGGCCCATTCTGGATGGCGTGCCGCTATGATTGAAGAAATGAATGCTCTTGATCATAATGGTACATGGGCTTTAGTAGATTTACCTCTTCATAAGAAGCCAATCGGCTGTAAATGGGTGTTTAGTGTTAAAATGAATCCTGATGGTTCTGTTGCTCGATTGAAGGCCCGTTTGGTAGCTAAGGGTTATGCACAAACATATGGCATTGATTACTCAGAGACTTTCTCACCGGTTGCCAAGATATCTTCTATTCGTTTGTTTATTTCTTTGGCCGCAACTTACAATTGGGTACTTCATCAACTAGATGTGAAGAATGCTTTCTTACACGGTGACTTACAAGAAGAAGTATATATGGAGCAACCTCCGGGGTTTGTTGCTCAGGGGGAATCTGGCAGAGTGTGTAAACTTAAGAAAGCTTTATATGGCTTGAAACAGTCTCCACGTGCTTGGTTTGGAAAATTCAGTAATGCAGTAACTAAGTTCGGCTTACGAAGGAGTGTTTATGATCATTCTGTCTTTTACTCATCATCTGACGCAGGTTGCATTTTGCTTGTGGTTTATGTCGATGATATAGTGATTACGGGCAGTGATAAAGCTGGGATAAAGAACTTAAAATCATTTATTGGTACTTGCTTTCAAACAAAGGATCTTGGATCGCTCAAGTACTTCTTGGGAATTGAAGTGTCTCGTAGTAGGAAGGGCATTTTCCTTTCTCAGAGGAAATATTGTCTAGACTTGCTAGATGATGCAGGTCAAATTGAGGCAAAGCCTTATGACGAGCCTATGATACCAAAGATGAAATTGAAGTCTGAAGATGGAAGATTGCTACCGAATCCTGAAAAATATAGGCGAGTAGTTGGGAAGCTAAACTACCTCACTATTACTTGTCCTGATATTTCATTTCCGGTTAGTGTTGTAAGTCAGTTTTTGTCATCTCCTAGAACGTCACACTGGGATGCTGTTACCCAAATTCTAGGATATCTGAAGGGTACACCGGGACTTGGTATCTTATATGCTAATCATGGGCATCACATAGCAGAAGGGCTCACAGATGCCGATTATGCTGGATGTCCAAATACTTTGCGCTCTACAACCGGGTATTGTGTTTTTGTTGGAGGCAACCTAGTCTCTTGGAAGAGTAAGAAACAGAATGTTGTGTCCCGATCAAGTTCAGAGGCCGAATATAGAGCTATGGCACAAACGACTTGTGAGCTTGTATGGTTGCATAATTTACTTGGTGAGATTGGGTTTCCTCAATCTAAACCAATGAAGATGTGGTGTGATAACCAAGCAGCTATCTACATTGCAACCAATCCTGTGTTTCATGAAAGGACCAAGCATATAGAAGTTGACTGTCACTTTACTCGTGAGAAGTTAGAAGATGGGACAATCACAACTCCTCATATTAGGAGCGAAAATCAATTAGCAGATGTTCTTACGAAAGCACTGCCTGGAACTCGTATGAATTCTATTTGTAACAAGCTGGGCATGATCAACATATATGCTCAGCTTGAGGGGGAATGTTAGAATATGTAGAGTTAGTAAACCCATTAGTACATTACAGCCCAGCCCATTAGGGTTATAACATAGCTTAGGCTAAAAGCTAATATCCTGTATAAATATAGTCATGTATTCCCTGTAATGAGATTAAGTAATACAACAGTGTTTTACCATTCTTTACAATAAGTTTATGTTTTATTTTCATTTTTTATTTTTTTATTCTCATAGGTGTGGATCCTTGAGTCGTTTGAAAAATCTCATGCTTGGTGGATTAAACATCCAAATGTGATACCAAGAGCACTTGCCTGGTCTAGGAAGTCCATCTTTAAAAGAACTGATCGTTCAAACCTTTTTTCAAACGTAATCCAATTAAACTTTGTTGTTATTTATTTATTGTTTAGAGGTAAAAAAAGTAAACCTACACACAAAATTAGATGTTCTATTTCCACCTATCTAAGCACACAATATCTTATCAGACTCAGATTCTTCATCAAATGCTTTTTATCTGTCTGCCTTTCTTTTCATTCTACCTTTAGGCTTGCCTTTGATGGCCAAATGAATTTCATAATCAGCAATATTCTCAATCTTTCTCAGCAGTGGATGAACAATTGGATTAGTTGATTTTGTACACTGCAAATTAAGGTTATATGCTCCTCTCTACTTTTAAACTTCAATGTTGGCTCTTCAATCCCTTTACCCTTTCCAATATCAGGTTCAGTAACTACACCTTTCTGCACAGTTTCACCAATCTGTAGATTCTTAGCAATAGGTTTGGGTGCAGGGATAGGGTCAGATTGCTTTATGTTGACCACTTGTATGGCAACTTCATTCTCAGGCTTATTTTGGTTTTGGTGCTGGTGTTATTGTGGTGCTTATAATTGTAGCAGATGTTGCCTCTGGGCTTGAAACGTCTGAATTAGCAGTGGCTATAATAATACCAGCAGTTGTTGCAGCAGTGGTTACTTCAATACTATCAGCGGATGCAGCAACACTGGCACTAATTGCCTGCACCACTTCCTTATCCTTTTCTTCAACTGCAGCCTTTAAAGAATCATCCAGTACTGCTTCTTTACCTTCCATGCGTCGCCTGAATTTGTACTCTCACTCCTCCCCTGTTTTGATGCATCATCTAAACTTTTAATCATATTGCAGGTTTCCTTCTTTCCCAGTTTCTTCACTTTCCTGAATGCATGGAACCTTGGCCTTCTTAGTCTCTCCAAAACACTTACCCTGTGCTTTGAACCTCCTGATTGTTTCAGCGCGAGTTGTTGTCGAATTTTTAAGACCAGTGATCTTTGACTCCATACTTGTGAATATATCCGTCAATTTGAGATTGAGTTTCATATTATCCTCACCCACCTTGACCTGTGTAACCTGGTCCTAGAAGTGGATCATTGGAATTGTCATCATGTAGAAAGCCATTAGCCGTCAAATCATGTTGGTGTTCCAAACTACCCTCATCTATTCGAGATGTGTCTAACATTGCATCAGACCTAGCCTGAACATCCATGTCCCCCAAATTAGCCAGTTGTCTAGGGATTCCTCCACCTGTGTTGAATTGCAAAGAACTATTCACATTAGGAGTTACCATTGGTTGGGTCGTTCTTACGTTTCCACTGCCCTGCCTCAGCAGTGATTTGGGGAATAAATATGTTATCACCAAAAAGTTACAAAACAGCTCTTATAGTTTCCACAATCATCAGAAACTAACTAGCAGTGATTGGCCAGAACTAGCAGTGTTTTCAAGCTAGCTAGCAGTGGAAATATTATTTTCAGTGATTCCCCAGAACTAGCAGTTTATGACTTTAATTATGATTCCCTTATAAAATGTTGTCGTATGTATCTCAAAGTAATTAACTAAACCATATATTTTTTAACCATTACTGAACTTTAGGATTCAACTACAATTACTGATCTGAGACCTACTATACATGAGTTCCAATGTGCATGGTGGATAGATAGCCAAGATTTTTTCAATGACTACATTCCCAGACCGCCGGTCAGGACCCAACACAGCCTTGTTGATACCTACTTTTCGAGGCTGGAAAAGTCACGGCAACGTGCGAAAACTGGTTTGAAAGTAAATTCAAAACAATGCAAGAGTGGAAGTAGTTCCAGAACAAAAAGCCTTAAGGATCATGTAATTTCCGGTCTGAATCGCCAAGTTTTTAAACTTGAATGTATTATTCAGGTTCTCTTTATATTCATTATAATATAAGAATAGTAGATTCACTTTTTTTTTAACATCACCTGCCGGAATTTCCTAACACTTTGACCTTCACAGGTTCTTGCACATGACAAAACTGGTGGTCTTCGGGTATTCCTTTCTACTAATCTATAGTTATTTCTCGCTGCCATTGTTTATTTTTAGAAATTTCATGCATATTTTTTACAGGACAAACTTGATTTTGAGTCACATTTTCCAAACACAAGGACTGCCTTTTCCGATTCACTTAACAGCATTTATCTCAAACTGATCGACTTGCCGGAATCTGACGTGGACGTTGCTCAGGTTAATATTTCTTCTTTGCATTTAGTTGTATGGCCGTTATATACAAATGTCATCAGTGCTAGTCTGTTCCAGGAGTATCTCCTTTTAGAGGAATTGAGATTCGCGTTGGCAGAGGAAGAAACGTTACAGTTGGAAAAAGAGAAGTTGAATGCTGAGGCCAACATCTTAAGGCTGGAAGAGGATAATAGGTTGCGGTTGGAAGAAGCTGACATGTTGAAGTTGGAGGAGGAGAAGAAGAAAAAACGACGCGCGTTTATCAATTCGTCACATTTTCAAAAGGCTTTAAGTCGGTTACCACCCGACATGAGGATTCTCATGGAACCTGTTTCGCCACAAAACAATTAGGAGGTTAAACGGCGTAAAATAAAAAAACACGGTCCTAACATGAACGACCCAACTATTGCTGAGGAGCTTAACAGAGTGAAACCTTGGGTAGAGGTATTGTGATAGTTTTTACGAACTTGTCAATATACTTGCTTATCAATAATGCTCTGTCAAACTAATACATTGAACCTGTTTTCTAGGATCTAAGTAGATGGTTTCATTCTGTCGAAACTCTTTGTCTGTCTGATGAGATTGAAGAATTCCTCTGTGATCCTGATAGACACCGGTGTAAATTTCCATGGTCAGATGATTATACTGTAGACCGCAATTTCTGGCTTTGCTTAGTTTTCTTAGACCCTGCTAGAAAAGGTTGGCTAACTGAGGAGGCTAGTTTATATACGAATTCTTATTCAGATTTTCTTTTTTACCATGTATTTGATTTTCACCATTTCTTAAATTGGTATTTTATTTGCTGCAAATGCGTAGCATATAGACCTATGGGTTGACTACATGTGGCACGTATGACCTCAGAATGCTAACTGGGCGATGGTTAGTAGTTACTTTGTTCAGATTCTTCTTCAAAATGGCATGCCCGTGTTTTATGCAGACGGGACGAGGTATCCCATGCCCTGGAATGATGTTGAACAGGTAATACATTTACTTTTCATTTCCTCCTATTTTTATCATTTACGGTCACTCAAAAATCAGGTAGTTCATGATAGCAGCTTTAAAAACGGCATCTTTTAAAGTATGAACAAACTTGATATTTGTCCCTCATTTTTTAAAGTATGAATAATCAGGTAGTTCATGAACAAACTTGATAGCAAATCATAAACTTTCCTTTACGTATTAACAAACTTGATACTCACAAACTTTATCCACAACTTTTGATCTATCAGCAGTTCTTCCATTGCCACTAGTCGTGGTTTCTTTTAAAAGATGCTACTTGATGCATACTTTGAATAATTCGTCCAACACAACCAAAAAACCAAACATTCCTCCCCTAAATTTGATATTTACAATCCAAATCATCAAGTTTTTCTTAGGCACAAAATACCTTCTTTTTGGACGGTGCTTCCAAAGTGCTATAATCTGTATGCTCCATTTCAGAATCTGAATACCTTGTTTTTGTATGCCAGTGATCTTAGACTCCATTGTAGTACATTTATCAGTCAATTCCTTTATAAGTTTCATGGTATCCTCATGATAAAATAACTAGCAGTGTTTTCGTAACACTAGCAGTTTCTCCATGCAAGCTAGCAGTTGGAACAGTTTTGCACTCCAATCTTCCAACCAAGTTATTATAATTTTTTTTACACAATGTTAATATTTTTTTTTGTTATTTATTTATCTATTTATTTAATGTTTCAATTCATTGTTTTTTTGTTCGTTTTTCTTTTTTTCTTTTTTTTTATTTTAATTTTTTTTATTAAATTTTTTTTGACACTAAAAGGTCCAGCAGCAAAGGCCAAAAAAATCCTATTGCTCATAAACATAGTAGTTATAACTTATAAGTGTAACCCAACCACAAAAACATGATATCCACTAGCAGGACTTAACAAAAAGAACAAGCAGTTGAATCATACACACTAGCCGTAGTAAGATTTCCAATAACAGTACTACCTTTGTTACAAAGTTTTGAAAAAAACATCTTAAGACTTGAGACCAAGTATGCATGAAATTTACAATCCAAAACTAGTTGATTTAAAGCCTTGAATGACTAGTCGAGCCTTCAACGTAGTTCTAGAACGTGCAGCAGCTTCATACTCACCTTCAGTGGTGGAATTCGCCATAATTGTTTGCGTCTTACACTGCCATGAGATAAGTCTGCTTTCCAAAAACTGAGCCCCTCCATTTGTAATCGTTCGATCCCAACAGTATATTGATTACCCTAGCAACAGTTATGGTAACACAAGCCGTAATTAACAGTTGGAGCAACATATCAGGAAGTACATAAGCAGATGAATTTCCCAAAAGCAGTAGTTTCTATACAACCCAAGACCGTGCATGAAAACGTTATCCATTATCTAAAACGTCCATTAGTAAGTAACATATTTCTTACCAGCCGTAAGCCATGTCAACAGCACATACAAACACGACAATTGTATTCTTGTATTTACTTTTGACCAGATAAATAAAAATTCACTTTTATTAATTTCAGACGTTGACCAACTATATCCTAATACACAACCAACTTTCTTTTAGGTTTTTATTCCTCTCAACGAGACTGTTAAACACTGGTGTCTTGCCCAATTTAACATACCTACAGGAGTGGTAACATTCTATGATAGCGGCGACACGCGTGAGTATGAGTCACGTGTATGGTATGTCCGTGTTAGGTAGTGCTTACAGGTATCTTCTTATTATAACCCACTCATATTATTACTTGTTTGTTATACTTTGTGACCAGACACCATGCTTCTTATAACCAACATATATAATACAATTACGGATAACACATACATAAATAAACTTATACAGTAATTTGTTATACTTTGTGTCCAGACACGAATAAACCATGCTTGTGAGTAGTTGCCCATTATTTGTGTCTAGTTGCCCAAGAACAAATTTATTGTTGGCCAAAGTTTCTTGGGTGTTGTGTTGTAGCAGTTTGACTTTGAGTTTTGTGCACACTAGTTCCCTTCAACTACATGCAACTATGTACCACCATCATTTCCTTACATCTATTCACCATTAATAAACCGTCCTTCTTATTTGAAATCCCAATTTTTATTTACCACAACCAACAACATAGTTTCTCATAAACATTTGTTATACTTACTTGTCTATACTCTATAGTAGTAACATCAAACGAATACCACAACCAACAACAGATTATCTAAAATATGTGTACATTAACTAGAACCAACCAAAAATAAAGTACATAAATCTGCTTGCTTCCGTATTTTAACAATTTATTTTCCTGATTTTAATTTACATTGTGTCCCGCACATATAATACGATATAGGAAATATATACTTAGCTAGCAAGCTTGATTACTTTAAATTTACAACTGCACATAAGGTTCATGATTTAATAGGGACACATATGATTTAGTTGCCCATCGTATGTATGTGGTTGCCCAAAAACAATTAACTTGTTGGACACAAGTTTCTTTGTGCCTTTTTTGTGCAATAGTTAAAGTTGAAAAATTAATGGACTAGTTCCCTTCAAGTACATGCCACTAGCTACCACCATCATTTCATTACGTCCTTTCCTCATTAATAAAGTTTGTCCTACTTATGTGCATCTCCGATTTGGGTTTTTTACAAAATATCCATTCAATATTGAAATAGCACAGCCAAGTGCACACTTAGTCAGACTTTATGATATAAAAGTCTGAGTTATATTATGGTAGTGTATTATTACATAAAATATAAACGATATGTACATATAATAATAGCATATGTGTGTTAGTTCATGTAACCAAAAAGTAATGAATATAAACCTGTTTAATGGCGTCTATTTACAAAACATACTAAATTAATAATTTTTCTAGCCCAAGGGACGTAAAATTTTGTTGCATTTAGTTGCCCAAAATGGTTATCTTGTGGCCAGGAATCGGTTGAGTACAAGAGAAGCTTCATTAATTAAACTTGGCCTAATGTGCAACAGTAATTACTTGACATGACTCAACTATTCACCACTTGGCTATCCACATTAATTCAGATAGACTTCAATTCAAAATAAACTCCATGTCACCCCACCCCCGCTCTTTCCCCCCACCCCATTTGGGTTATATAAACGGACAGCATATATCCCAATATCATACAACTTTTGTCAGGGGACATACACTAGCCACAACACAATTTACTACAAAAGAAATGGATAACGTACTTAAAGACATGGTTAACAACGTGTTTGTGCGTGACAATGAACGTGACTTCAAGTTCTTAAGTGACATGCATGCAAAGGTGATCGACCTAACTCGTCGTTGCACTGTGAGGGCCGAGCACATCAAGCAGTTGGAGTGCGTGGTTGGGTCCAGGCTTGCCAGTGCTGTTTTGGAAATCCTGCGTGTAATTCAGGACGAGGAGCTTGAGAAAAACAGGACGCTTATGAGGCTAATGAGTGAGACTCAGCTCTAAGTTCTCAAAAAAAATCTCCTTTCTGGCAAAGCTGCGCAAAAATTATTAATACTCTACTCCTACCTTGTTATGTGGTCTCTCTCACGTTCTGTGATTGTCATATTTTGTGTTTTGGTATCTTCATGAATGTCGTTTAAGGCTGGCAATTTTGACACGAAACCTGTTAACATGACAAGACACGACCTGGTCTTAACAGGTTCGTGTTTGACCTTTAACAGGTTTCGTGTCTTAACAGGTCTGACCTGTTAAGACCTGTTAGGACCTGTTAAAATTAAAAAATATATATAAGCCTTGAAATTACAACAAACCCTACTCATTTACCCACTCACTTAAAAATCCGCCTCCCCCTTCCCTCTCAATCTCATCTCTCGACTCTCATGTGCAGAACTGAAGACCCACACCCAGGTAAAATTAGCTTCTATACATAATTACATATATCGATTTCGTTCAACAATCCCGATTCCCGACACACTTAAAATGGAAGATACGAGTAAAGGCGTCGGAAACTCAGAATTGATATTATGATTGATATATATTTGTATTAATTAAGAGTTTTATGAACTTTTGTAATGTTAAGGTTTATTATCATTATGTATTAGTTAAGACTTAAGATTTGTGAAATTGTGATGTGATAATGTTCTGAAATTGTATGTTTCTGTGGGTCTGCTGATAGAGTGATAGTTCTTTCTATGCATGTTAAGTGTTAACAGGTTCTTAACAGGTCTTTAACAGGTTAACCTGTTTATTTTCGTGTCGTGTTCGTGTTTGAGAAAAATGACACGATAAGCTAACAGGTCGTGTTCGTGTTTGACCTTAACAGGTTCGTGTCTTAACAGGTTCGTGTCTTAACAGGTTTGTGTGACATGTTATGCCAGCTCTAATGTCGTTGCTACGTTGATGTATTTTGTTATCCTTTAATGTATTGAAATGAAATCTATTATGAATAAAAATATTTCAAAGCACATGTCAAATGTTCGAACGTTGTTTATCAATCACCAATAAAAAACATATAATACTTTTGAACACATATATAATTTACAACATGAAACTAGATATCATATTTAATCCGGCTTGAACAAACACCTATATTTCATCAATAATTTGGTGAAAAACATGGTTATTTCGATTATATAATACTTACATTTTTCTGACAAGCCTCTAACAAGATCACCCGTCTATTTATTTTAACAGTTTCTGTTATTCTACAGGTCAAACTACCAGTTGTTCTAGAGCAAGCAAACATTTTTGATAAGACTGGAATACATCCGAATGACTATAAGATTTCATTTAGGTTAGCCGAAAACGTTCCTAAGCAAGGTGGGATTTTTGGTGATTGTGGTGTGTGGGTTTGTATATTTTTATATCGATTGGCACATGGTCTATCGTTGCACGTTGATGATCCCGCTGACGTCGCGCTAGCATATCGCGAGAAGATGATTCAGTTTTTTTATAAACATAGATTTTATCGTTTGTACTAACAGTTTTAAACTTATCTCCAACAGCACTTTCATTGTTTTATCATGCACCATCTATTGATATATTCATTCACACATAAGCCATTAATGACTAGACAATGGATTCATAACAACTATTTACTACACTAAACACACTTATAACATGCATACATAAACCAATAATCATACTATACCTTGCATGCAGCAACCTTGGGTACGTGTAACATTCATTCAAAAAACAATGGCAGACACGACGTAAAAGTATGTACACATTTACATCTAAATTTGTTGTACAGTACATATAATCTTTCTTTTTAAAACTCCACAACTCCAGTTCATTTATTCTTCATTTGGACGTCTATTTAATCATGACATTTGACCGTCCATTCCAAAAAAAATAAAAAAGGGCCACACATAGGTTTGTCAATTGATTTATTCCCATATCATTACACAAACACACTACACATAAAAACTTATAACAAATTAACCAAAAATTTCCCTATTACTATTTCCATATTAAAATAAACGGATCATACTTTTCATACTATAATAAGTACATTATTAATAGTAAAATAATAATACAACCTTTCCTAATATATATCAAATCTTCATATAGATCACATTTTTACACAAGTGATAATGCCAATCTCCCAACCCTCTATTTCATCAAAAAATTCTGCTAAGCCTCCAGTTGCCTTATTTGATTTCAAGCCAAGGTATGCCTGCCATTACCTTTCGTGATTGTCACTTGCCCTTACTAGGTTTTTGTCCATACATGTTAATCTCATTTGTATACATTTATTTACCTTTATTACAGGAGTACTACACGCTATGTATCTGATAATCTTGTAGTTGTGATTCACTACAATGGTGAGTTCATTCGGTTGCCCAAATTAACTTACGCGTATAGGCGCACCCTTGTGCAAACGTTCAGTAAGTCCACAAGGATGAACTTTAATCAAAAGCTTGACTTTTTGGCCAACAAGTTAGAGTGTGAGATACGGGCTTTGTATTTATGTAGGCCACTATTTGCTCTTTCAACTGGTTTGACAGTTGTTGAATGCGATAATGACATTAAAAGGATGTTTCAACTTGCCGAGGAATGTGGGTTGATCGGCTTGTATATTGTACATGCACCTGATAACTTAGCATGTTTCTATTATGACAACCTAATTGTGGATCTTCTTGATGAGCCAACGCGTGCCAGGATAGCAATACATGATAAACTTGTGGAGCTTGCTACTTCTAATTCTGCCTCTGATATTGTTGCATGGGAGGAGGAAGAAAGGCGGTCACCTCCCCTAAGAAGCCCTCCGTTCCAAACTAGAAGTCAAGGAATTGAATTTCAAGGAAAGAATCTATTCATGGATTTTTTGGCTAGCTAAATTGTTGATGCTGACATTGGGTTCAGTGACGATGAATGGTACTATGGGGTATTTCTTGGGTCTGTATCTATGGATGTTGGGCCTTCTTCTTCTTCCGTTAAGGACAGTTGTAGGACCTTACTTTTATCAACCTTGTCACAAACCCAACACGTATATCACTATACGCGTATAACACGTTAAACATAAACACAAACAAAGAGTAGAAATAAGACTAGAAAGATGGTGACTTGAAGATATAAAGATCGTGTATATGTGAGATAAAGATGAACACAATAAGTTGTATATTCTAAAGGAAAAACACACACACACACACTTTCAAGCACACCCCTCAAATGACCATTTGAGGGGTATTTATAGTACAAGTGACTTGATGCCCTAAAAGGCTTTGGCTTGGGCCTCGTGGGCTTGGACATGGGTTGGATTGGATATAAGGCAAGCTTAACTAAACTAATACCCATTTAGCTTAGTCCAATCCACGAGCCCGTTGACTATTCTAGCACGATATCTAACACACGTTACAAAGTTCCTAAATGTGAATGACCATCACTTCTAATAAAAACTATTAAGGCTAACAATCTCCCCCTAAGGGGTGGTCATTCAAAAGATGCTCCACTTGATTAGGTCTTTACTTTCCTTGAGCTTGAACTTTGCGTGTAGATATAGAATAGTCTTAATTCTTTGTTCCTTCATGCTTTGTGATCAGTTAATGTGGTTGTCTGCCATTTTCAACTTCATTGGTTAGGTGTCTCCACGCCTTTCTCCACCATGCTCACACTTCTATTTGTCTTTTGGTTACCAATGATGTAGTTCCCGAGTCTTTATACTTTGTAGATTCTTTGACTTTGACGAAGAATCCTCTTAGACTTTGTGTTGCCTTTGATTTTGATGAGAACTATCATGTGTTGTTGGTATGAGCATGTGGAAAATCTGCACGATCAATCCGCTCCGGAGCTTCCATAAGAAGAAAATATAAAACAGGTTAGTAATAAGCGGATTCCGGCACTTACAAGTTTGAATTTCGAGGGTGTTAACAGCATAGTGTGAAAACACATCTCTAATTCTCACAAAGGCCGTTCCTGAACTGGAGTCCCACAAGTGAGATAACACGATATACCGAAGTACATCTACAGTTCAGATGAGTCGCTGAAGTACACCGAAGCATCACTCCACGACTGTAGACCGTTTGAGACACACTAAGCGTAATCCACGGGGAGTTACCGAAGTGACCTGCTGTCAGGGCTGCTTGATGTTGACCCTGGCAGGAGTTTCCATTCAATCACTGAAGATCACAGATGTGAAACTTCTCATAAATGTTCTGGCAGATTGCTAAGATCTGCGTAGGACTCTCTAATATATCACTTGTGTCCTTATTGATGAACAACAAGCGATGTCATGTCAAGTGTTCCTATGAGATCTTTTGATGAATCTCGTGGCTCTAGACTCAATAGTGCATTTTGGTTTTCCTGAGCGGAGACTAGGGAGAGGGTCTCCTTCTTCAATACCAACGATCTCTAAGAGAAAGTCAATAGATTATGTAGGGTTCCCAGTGAGAATGAAACAAATCCTTTTAAGAGGAATTGAGTGGCTAGAAGGTTTAGTGCAGTGCGTCACTGGGTCCATGACGTCTTTGTCTTCAATACCAGTGTCATCTAGTGACAACCAGTAGCATATGTATTGAACCCGGTTTCTTCCCTAAGGTTGAATATGGAGGGCTATTTATTTTCACCCTTTTTCATTACATTTCTTTTTAATTCTTCAACCCCTTCTTTCTCTTTTCTCACATTACTCCTTTTTTCAATCGTACCTAAGGACTTCTAGTATTGACTATTAGTGATGTCCTTGGGTAGATCCCTCCGGCTCTGGCGGATCATAGGACGGATTTCCTATCCTTAGTTACCTTATAACTCCATGACTGTCCTATTGTTGCCATAAAACCATTTTTCTTGAAAATCTCTCAGAGTGTTTATGATAGAAAACATGTTTGAAACACTCCGTGAGTTTTATATTTTCAGAAACACTCCCCCTTCACATGTGCTTATAAGTTTTGACAGAAATCTGCACACATAGGGTAGAGTTCGCACTTTTTAAATTGATCGACTTTAAATGAACTAGACCGATTCGAGACACGTTTACATCACTAGAGAACTAGTTTGAAATTATTACCCGTCCTGGTCAAGTCCATAGAAAGTTTCTCGAGATGGTACATGATTCCTCGTCAATTCATTGGTTTCAACTGAGTCGAGCTCATTTTGAGATTCAAACAACGATCATTAAACTTTTTGATCACATTTTAATCACGTCTCCTCCCCCTAAAAAATAGCATATACGTGATATTTTTGATATCAACGGATTAAACAACATTTTAGAATCTTTTGGGGAGACAAACGGATTTGATTTAAGCATGAATTTGGAACATTTTGTTTTATACTCCCCCTTTAATAAAGCATAATCAATTAAAGGGTTTTAGAGGGAGTTATCTTGAGCACAAAATATTTTGAAAGATTTTGAAAATCTTTTTGCACAATCTTGAAAACGTGCTCAAGATGATGATGATTTCTCACCATTTTTAAATGTAGTGCACTGAAGCGTACACTAGTGATTTTCATTAAAAACACGAGTTTTGATTTGAAATAATCAAAAGTCATCATTTTGGTCCGGGTTTCGTACTGAAGTATACGAAAGCCATTATTTTAGAAATTTTGAGAAACGACATGTTTTAGAAAACAATTAAAGAACTCTCGCTCAAGCATCTGTACATGCCCGTATCATTGTTGAATGACATTTCTAGAAACGTACAGAATATCGATTATACGAGAGACATGTCGTGAGAAGAATATTTTTGTATTTTTGATTTTCTAATGTTTTTGTATTTTTGAAAGTTTTATATTTTTATATTTTGCTTTTGTTGGTTTTTCAAATTTTGTATTTTGTTTTTCAAAAATATTTACAGCGAAGCTTTTTGGAAAATCAATTTCAAGAAGATTCGAGAAGACGTTCTAACTCCTCAGGGGTTAGGCTTCGCATTCCAATTCGTCGAACTAAATAGTCAAACCTTTCTTTTGGAAGGGCTTTAGTTAATAGATCGGCGAGTTGGTAATCAGTCTTCACGAAGAATAATTCAACAGTACCATTTTCGACGTACTCTTTGATGAAGTGATAGCGGACACGGATATGCTTAGTCTTTGAGTGATGAACAGGATTGCATGATATGGCTATGGTACTTTTCGAGTCACAATACATAGGTATTTTATCGAAAGTAAAGGCATAATCTATGAGTTGTGTTCTCATCCATAGAACTTGAGCACAACATGCAGATAGAGACACATACTCAGCTTCAGCGGTTGAAAGTGCAGTGCAATCTTGTTTCTTTGAAGACCAACTTACTAACTTTTAACCCAAAAATTGTGCTCCTCCGGATGTACTTTTTGCTGTAACTTGATTACCTGCGTGGTCCGCATCTGAAAAAGCAATTAGATCAAATCCGGATTCCTTCGGATACCAAAGTCCCATGTGAATGGATGTCTTCAGGTACCGAAAGATCCGTTTAACCTCTTTGAGGTGCAGTTCGGTAGGCTTTGCCTGAAACCGTGCTAATAAGCAAACAGCAAAATGAATATCTGGTCGACTAGCAGTAAGATACATGAGAGAACCAATCATGCTCCGATATTTCTTCGGATCAATAGGTTTCCCAAACAAATCGGCTCCAATTTTTGGTGAAGTTACCATTGGTGTTCCGACAGAGTCACAATTATCCATACCATGATTTTTCAAAATCTCAGTTGTATATTTCGCTTGATTGATAAAAATTCCACGTGGGGACTGATGTATTTGTAAACCAATAAAGAATTTTAGTTCCCCCATCATGGACATTTCAAGTTTGCTTTTCATGAGATTTTCAAAATGTTTTGAAAGATTTGGATTAGTGGACCCAAAGATGATGTCGTCCACATAAATCTGAACAATCAAAATGTCGTTTTTTCATTTTTGTGTAAACAAGGTAGGATCAACTGTGCCTTTGGTGAAATTATTTTGGATAAGGAAAGAGGACAGTTCGTCATACCACGCTCTCGGAGCTTGTTTTAAACCATGGATTGCCTTTTTGAGTTTGTAGACGTAGTCTGGATGTTCCATGTCGATGAAGCCTTCTGGCTGACTTACGTACACTTCTTCTTTCAGAGTTCCATTCAAGAACGCTGTCTTAATGTCCATCTGATAAACCGTGATATTTTTGTGAGCTGCATAGGCTAAGAATATCCTGATTGCCTCAAGTCTAGCTACCGGCGCGAATGACTCTTCAAAGTCTATCCCTTCCTCTTGTCTGTATCCTTTGGCCACAAGACAAGCTTTGTTGCGAATTACAGTCATCTCTTCATCCCTTTTGTTTTTCCATAACCACTTGAGATCAATGACGCGAACGTCAATGGGTCTTGGAACCATATCCCAAGAGTCATGTAGACGATATTGGAGAAGTTCCTCCTGCATCGCTTCTATCCATGCGGGTTCTGCCATTGCCTCGCGAATTTTCTTTGGCTCTATATTGCTAATTGAGCAAAGGTAAATGCATAAGTCGCAATCGGTGGCAAGTTGGCGTCTCGTCTGAATTGGCCTTGACGGTTCACCTATAACTTGTTCAATTGAGTGGTATTTTGTCCACTTCAGAGTAGAAGGATACCGTTGGTTATACGTATGCGAGTTAGATGGTTCTCGTAAGTTTGAAGAAGATTCAGCTGATTCCGTAGCAAACGGGTTTTCAAATAAGTCGTCATCTAACGTTGCATCATTCTGGTTTTGGTTTTCCTCATCAACTGCTGGTAGAACGGGTGCAAGAACTGGAGTAGATGTAGATGATGTTGATAGAGTTGGTGCATTGGTTTCGACCGTTGTAGATGCATCTTCTGTTGGTGGTGGAGGATGATTTTGAGTGGGTGCAGCGGAATGATGGTTTGATGCATTTGTCGAAGTTCCACAATAGTATTCATCGAACATTAACTCGAAGAAATTCTCCCATTCTTTTTCTTTAGGATTGTCAAACGAAGTTGATTGAGCTCTTTGAGGTACGAGTCCTGAACTGATGTGTCCAGAAGTCTGCTGGTTTAGTGCGGGTTCTAGAGCGAGTCTCTCAGAAGCCATATGTGAAAGTTCATCAAACTTCACATTCATCGTCTCCATGATCCTCCTAGTTCTTCTGTTATACACCCTGAATGCCCTCGAGTTATCTGAATATCCAATGAAGATTCCAATATCACCTTTAGCTTTCAATTTACCTAGATCTTCTCTGTCATTCGTAGGATAGCACAAAGCGCCAAACACGTGAAAGTAAGAGATATCAGGTTTTCTGTTGTTCACAAGCTCATACGGGGTTTTATTGAATCTAGGATGGATTAGGGATCGGTTCTGAGTGAATCAAGCAGTGGCAACAACATCAGCCCAAAGAAATAACGGTGCACAAGAATAAATTAGCATTGTGCGAGCAGCTTCCACAAGAGTACGATTTCTTCTTTCAACTACCCCATTCTGCTGTGGAGTTCTAACAACTGATGTCTGATGAGTTATTCCAACATCTTCAAAATAAGCTCTTAACTCCTGATTTGTGAATTCTGTGACGTTGTCTGTTCTTACAACTCTTATAGGAGCTTAAAGAAGTACTTGAATACGTTTCAGAAAGGTGATGATGATGCCTGGTGCTTCGTCTTTTGATCTTAGAAACCTAACCCATGTATATCTCGAATAATCATCTACGATAACAAGGATATACTTTTTCCCATTAATGCTTTCAACTCTCATTGGGCCACATAAGTCCATGTGCAACATATGCAACTTTGCTTCCGAACTAGGTACGGATTTGGGTTTATATGATGCTCTTTTGCTTTTTCCTTGTTCGCATGATGGATAAGTGATCCTTGGTGTATTTGAACTTTGGAAGTCCATTGACGATGTTGTCTTTGGCAAGATTGTTGATGGTGTCAAAATTGAGATGGGATAACCTTCTATGCCACAGCCAGGACTGAGTTCCAGATGCTCGTGTCATAAGACATATTGGTGATGAAGAGGCCATTTGATTGATGTCGATAGCATACAAGTTTGTATCACGATTCCCAGTTAAGAGATCAGTGCCATCCAAGTTTCTAACGAAGCAAGCATTTTTCCTAAAAGCAACCTCTAAATCTGCATCACAGAACTGCCCGACTGAGAACAAATTGTGTCCCAACCCTTGGACATAGTAAACCTGAGTGATCAAATAATTTCCGAAAGGTAGATCTCCATAACCCATGATAGCTGCTACATGATCATTTCCGAAACGTACGGTTCCCATGAATTTCCAGACGAAATTGATCAGCAGCTTCAGATTCCCGGTCATGTGCTTGGAGCAACCCGAGTCGACGATCCAAAGACATATTTCGATAACCTGCCAATAACAGAAGAAGATTTTGGAAACCGTTTCGATTTTGGTTCCTTTGGGTTAGAGGTAAAATCCTGATCACACTCATAGAAGTTATCTATTGGTAAGACAGGTTTATCACTCATTCTACCATTCTCGAGTGTGAAAGTTCTACCCGTGGATTTCCAGATGTCATCCCTAAAGTAAACATTATGCTCCCTATCAGTAGTGTAAAGCCTAAGTCTCGCAACTAGTCTTCCTATTCGTTTAGCATAAGTTCTTTTGGGAATATTCTTCTTAACAGGCTCAACAATCTCATTCTTAGAAGCACAATCATCATGAACATTAGTTAAAGATTTCTTGCAAGTTAAACAAACAGATTCAACAAATTCATTAAACTTAGCAGATTTCATAGGTTCATTACATTCAGAAGAAATGTCTTTCTTATTACAAAGCGGTAAATTCCTAGAGTGTTCTTCTACTTTCTTCTCTTTATTCAAGCTACTACTCCTAGAGGCAGTCGAGACTCTATTGTTCCTTGTATTGCTCTTAAGCTTTAGTCTGCTGCTCCTAGAGGTGCTTTCTAGTCCTGTAGAAGGTAAGGCACACTCATTAGGATTCACATTTTTATCTAGAGAAGTGGTTTTAGCTTTCCTAGTCTCTTTAGAGTGCTTTTCTAAACTTATGTCGTTTGTTCCATATGTTTTAGATGTGGAGGCAGACGCATTAGTGGTACTCATCTTAAAAAGCCAGGTGCTAAAACTTTTGGTTTCTCAAGAACCGCTTTTCCTTTATCAACAATTTGTTTAGGCAAGGCAGGTGGAGTGACTGGTTTTGATGAAACATTTTTCTCATTGACTTTTGGAGGAGGCATAGAAACAGACATTTTTGGTTTTAAAACCGGTTTGGGAACATTTGCTTTCTCCGCAGTCAATGATTTTGTAATCTTAGTATCCACTGCCTTTCCTTTTTGACATTCCAGCTGAACCCTCAAAAGATCATTTTTCGCTTTCATGTCATTGTAGGCACGCTCATACGACAATTTGTCATACTTGCATTCCTCAGTTTTTCGATCAAGTTGTTTAAAATATGAGACATTTTCTTTTTCAAGTTTCTCAAGTGCTTTTTCATATTTTGAAAAAAATTTGGAGGTTGATCTTCAACAGAATATGTTTGCAAAATAATGGACGTAATATCAGTAGTCAGAACATCTTCGAAGAGAAAGTCATTTAAATTTTCCAAAACTTTGACTTGTTCAACACAGTCATTAGCTTGCTTTACCAGGGATTTATGGTCCTTGACAAAGTCAACTGTTTCTTTTAAAAATGCTTGTTCAAAATGAATTACCCTTGCACTGATGGCATTCAATTGAGGGGCAATTTCTGTTTCAAAAAACTTTCTTTGTTCGATATCAAAACTAGAAAACCAGTTATTAGGTGTAATACGGGTTTTAGTGTTAACAATCTCTTGAAGTCCAGCAATTCTAGTTTTCACATTGTCTAAAATACTTCTAGCATCACTTGTGTTAAAAGGATTATTTGAAGACATTTGTTCAATGTTCGAAAGAGATTTTGAGACAACAACTGGTTTTGAAACAGATTTTGAAACTGGTGTTGACTCTTTGTTTGAAACACTTTGTGTGATGGAGAACTTTGACTTTTCTTTTTGATTAACAAAAGTAATTCCGTTAATTTTGTTCCATTTGTTATAATCAATTGGTTTGATTTCCGAATTCTTTTGTTTCATTTTAGATCTACTCTCCTCAGATAGTTCTAACGTTTCAAGAGAATCACGAACAATTATGGGTTTATGCAAAACATTTCCATTGTTTAACACATTCTGAGATTTCTGAGCTTTCTTGAGGAACGAAGAAGGGTCGTTACCAAGTGCCATTCTATTAGTAGTATGAAAACGCGGATTTACTTGATTAGAAAGCATCTTGATTGTTTGAGCAGAATGACCCGTTTTAAGAAGCAAATTTTCCAAAGTTTGGATTTTCTCATTTTTATCAAGAATTTCATCAAGAAGAGAGTCTTCTCGTTTTGAAAAATCAGTAATCAACTGCTTCTTCTCTTTTTCAAGATTAGAAAACATTTCTTTTTGTTTCGAAAGTTGGTTATTTAAATCAGAAATTTCCTTGTTTAAAGATTTAATTTTTAAGTTCAAATTCACATCAAGTGTGTTATACTTGATTTGCAAAAGTTGTTCTTTAGAAACCAAATTTCGATAACCAATTTCTAATTCTGATCTTTGTTTTCTGAAATTCAAAGGCTTTTGCGTTCTACTGTAAACTCTCAAGCTCAGCAGTCAATTTGCATTCGCGGGGGGCCTTAACTTCGCGACTGACCGTTTTAACTTTCTCAATTTCAATGCCACATTTATGAATTAATGATTCAAACTAACCACGTGTTCATCACAATCTCAAGTATTTTGTGCCACACAGTCTTCACTAGATCCACCATCTGGAGTCTCTGAGGAGATGTGACATACTCATCATTTGAGTCAAATCTGAACTGCAAAAACATTAAGCACTCAGAATGCATCAAAATATGAAAATATCTCAAAATTGCATTTTATATGTTTCAGATGCAAAATGTTAAAATCATATTGAAAAACGAGCTAAGTTTGCCATAATTGGCAGTTTTAGTCCCTCAAACTTTCAAATCTTGACAAAATCAGTCCCTGAGCACTTATTTTACAAGAAATGTCACAACGGTCATTTGAAATCATAAGGTTGTCATAATTAGTCCTTTGGGAAATTTAAAAAGTTGGAGAATTTACAAAGTTGGTCCCTGCACTTTCAGAATTTGCAAAAAAGGTCCTTGGGAAACATTAAACTTGTCATAATGTCCTTATGATTAAATTTTGCAAAATGACAGATTTGGTCCCTCACGGTTGTGGAAATGCAAGAAATGTTCCTTGTTTACTAATCCTAAAAACAAACTTTGGACCTTGAACCCATTGAACATTAATACCTCCCGGTCAAATATTGGTCAAACCCCGCCCAACCTTTTCCCTCCAACACTTCACCTCCACCTGTGTATGTCGTTCTTATTTTATGTCTTAATTAAGTTCTAAATTGTAATTTTAAATCTTTCTTGTACTGAACTAAGGCATTTTAGCCAGTTGTAACTCATTTTAAGCATTAATTCAAGGTTTGATAAAGGTTCTTGTTTTTATAATTTCTGTCATAAAATCAAGTTTAAATGTACTAAAAGCCAGGCTTCAAATAGCTTTATTACAACTTATATAAGCTTATTCAAGCTGTTGATAGCTTTGAATAAGCTTATCATTCGGTTTCAAGCAAATTTGGTATCTGGTCAACGAAAGTCAACTGTGGGGAAATTTTGGTTAAGCAGTTATGGAAATGGAATTTGGTTGATGCAGAGCTGGTCTTGGGTTGATTTTGATTAGAATAGTGATAAATTTGGTTCTGGATTAAGCTTCACATAAGCTGGATCACTTGTGAGTACTTATTGTATTTCATAATCTAATATAGTTTGCATATTCTATTTGAGTTTGAATCTGTGGGTAGCATTAGTTTTTATCTGTTCATTAAACTGTTACTAGGTTACATTGATTCAGTTTCAGCATTAGCATAAGCTAGATAATCAATTAGGTAGAGTAACTAGCAAAACAGTTAGCATAATAGTGTGTTTGGATCAGATCATTGATCTGAGTTTAAGGCTCAAGTAGAGGTCAAGTTTAGGTTGCTTTAGCTTTATTTAGCATCATTAAGTAGAGTTCAGTCGTCAGTTTGCACCTTAGATCTCTAAAAGTCAAAATCAATACAAATCTGTCCTATTTTCATATCTGTTGGAATTTTTAAAGATCATAAGCCTGATTTGTGTTTAGAATTCAGTAGAGTAGCTTATTTTAGTTTTAGTTTAGCTTATTACATCACATTTAGTTCACAAATTGAGCTCAAATCTCATTAAAGTAATCATTTCTGTGTTCAAAGTCAAAAGTTGAAAAATCTGTTTTTCACCCAACTTGGTAGAATTTTCATTGATTCATTATTGGATCAATTCAAGTGAAATTTTGGATTTAATAAGTTCAATTGGTCAAGAGTTGGAATCTGATTTTTGTGAAATTTTTGTAATTTTTTATAAGCTTCAAATCAGCTTGTCAAATAGCTCAAAAGTGCCCTGTGCACACACTCAGTGTATACTGAGTGTGCACAGGTTTGTGCAGAGCTACCAACAAGCTCATGAGAGCTTGCCTTGGTCTGATTTTTGGTTTATAAGTCCCTTGCCAGGTCTAGTTTAGGATCCCACATCTGGTTTTGAGTTTCAGCTTATTTGAGTGGCTTATTTTCAAGCTACAAAGTAGTAGCCTGAACCTGTTTTGAACCTAGCTTAGTAGAAGTTGGAATTTTATAATTTGCTTTCAGGATAGGATTCTAAGCTCTCATTTGGCTGGATTAAGTTGTTTCCACTTAGATTTAGCCTATTTCAAGTAGTGGTAGGTTCTGGTTCACCACAGTAGCTTATAGCTTAATTTAGGTTGCTTATTACTTAAGCAGTTTCACTACACCTTCATAATCTTGCACACTAGTATATGTTTTTATATTTTTCATAGATTTAGAATATTATTTTAGACTTTTCCTGAATTTTTCAGATTTTTCTATTACTGTTTGCTATTTTTCCTTATTTAAAACAGTTTTTAGGACTTTTTAATTAGCCTTTATTGCAATTAAATCAGAAAAGCTTCAAAAAAATAAGTTTTCAATTTTCATAGATTAAGATAAATATAAAAAGTAAAAAAATAATTTTTCCAGATTTTTCTTAGTTAAATTTGTAATTTTTAGCAATTTAATTGGTTTTAAATAGTTTTTAAATCATAGAAATTAGAATAAAAATCAGAAAAATACAAATCCCATTTTCAAAAGTTTGTTTAGTTATTTTAGATTTTTGAAAAGTAGTTTCACAATTTTCCTCTTTATTTTCATAATTTTTAGTATTTTAATTTAGTTTTAAAAGTTAAAATTAGTTTTTAATTCAAATTTATAAAAGAAAAATCAAGAAAATCAAAATTTAAAAATATTGATAGCGTTTATTTAATATAATTTAGCTTTTAAATTTTCTTTCATTTTTCCTTTGTCATCTAGTATCAATCATAACCCCTTTCTTGTTCAATATCACCCGATCACTACACGTTTGGCTATTCAGTCGCACAGCTCGTTGAGACTTAACGACCTGGGGAAACACTAAACTCTCCTGGACTTAATTGCTTTGCGTTCTCAGACTGTTGGGCTTTTATTACGGTTGACCATTCACGAGTGGTTGACTTGTGTAATAAAACCTGACCGTTTGGGAGCCAATCAAATTTTGGCGCCGCTGCCGGGGAGCTGTGCTAATAATCTTACGTTTAGCAGATTAGTGATTTGAATATTCACTCCTTGTTCATACCATCTATATATGTTTATATTTTCTTATAAAAATCCAAAAATCCAAAAACATCTTAAAACATATAAAACACAAAAATATTTTTCTTTTGTTTCTACATATATATAAACCATAAAACCCAAAAAGATTTTCTTTCTTATTTTTACAAAATGTTTATCCAAAAACCCAAAAATATTCATCTTTACCATCTTACCATTTTTGATTCTTTATCCCTTTACCCTCTATCCATTTGATTCTAACTTCTTCTATTCTCATGGAATCTCTCGACTACGACGAATTCTGGAACGAAGTTGAAAAACTTCATACTTTATCACAAATGTCAAGAATTCGTGTTGTTCGTGATGATCCATCAATTCTGCGTAGGGAAATGGAACAAGAAACCGGGGTGACAAAGGACCAGGTACTTCCCTCTGATAATGGAAGTGCTAAATACGTCCAACCTACGGTTATCCAAAGATCTAACCCCTCAATTGCTCCTAAGCCGTCTAAAATTGATCCTAAACTTTCACAATTTACGGTTAAAAGCAATCATGCAGAATTTAGACCGGTGAATAGCAAGAATGACTTGCATAATCTTCACGTTTCTCAAGAATCAGAACCGGAGACCATAACGGAAGAGGTGGAAATTGCTAGTTCTCAGAGCACACCACTTGTCCCACCTCCGGATTTTTCAAAATGTTCTTCGAGACTTGATAGTCATTCGGATCACCATGTTGGTTTTGTTGATTCTTTGAATGAACCGATTCCTTCTCATAACTCTCAAATGGAATCGTTTATTCCTTGTGTCGGTTGTGGTGAGCCTCTTTTTGGTTCACCATGTCGCTGGTGTACGTGTGTACAGTGTGGTAATGATATTCGGAACGGGATTTGTTTGTTTTGTGGTTCGAGGAATTCATTTGATTATGATCCTAATCCAAACTCATTTAACGACCCCTCAAATTTTTCCAATTACCCACCACAACCCGACTTATCTTCATATAATCAACATAACTGCTGTGAATTTTGTGGAGGTCCTCACCAAGGATTTGAATGTCAATCCGGAAACACGTTTGTCTATGAACAGTTTTCCGGTGATGCTCAGAACTTTGGTTATGACCAATATCCATATAATTCACCAGTCCAGACTCAACAGTTTTACTGTTGTGAGAATTGTGGAGGTCCTCACGATAATCTTCAATGTCAACCGTGGAATCAAAATTACTATACTTCCGGTTTTGACAATTTCCAACCTCCACAGCACCATACGGTTCAAACTCCACCTGAGCCGTTGTCTCAAGAAATTTCCCAAGATTTTGGAACCGCAATGAAAACACTTGATGATATGATTCGTAACTTTAAGAATCAAGTGAGTGGTGAAAAGACCATGGGAGAATTGCTAGCCGAAGAACGAGAGGCTCGCAATTCTAGGGAAGAATTATTGGTCTTAGAGCATGCAGCTCTAAGGCGTTCCCAATTTCTTAAGGCAGCTATGTATGATGATGACGAGGAGAGTTTTTATCCTTTTAAAGATAATATTTCTCAACTCCCTCAGTCTGTTGTTATCACACCCGAGATTCACACTCACTCTCTTATTATGGGGGACGAGCATCTTGACACTGTTCCTGAAAAGGAATCGGACGAATTCATAAAGTCTAGTGTTGAGAACCTTGTCCCAATCCCAAGAGAGTCACAGGGAATTCTTGAGCATTTGTGTGATATCCCTACCCCTCTTGTCTTCCCAAAAGATCATGTTGAAATGTTCTCCGATTCTGATGATGATGATTCGTTATCTTGTGGAGACATCGTTTATGTGGAAGATTTACCTTCTGAGCTTGTTAGCTTAGAAGAAGAGAATGATGAAGTTACTAACACTGAAATCAAAGATGAAGCACTTCGTGCAACATTATTGAATGTTAATCTTCTCATTTCTAGAATCGAGGCTTTTAATGAAAAGCCTATTTCATCTCCTATCCCCATTAAGGATAGTGACATTCTTTCCGATGATTCTATTCCGGAAATGAAAGCCTTCTGTTTTGATAATATGGGAGAGAAGATTAGTGGCAGTACCACTTTTCATTCTCATAATTCTCTCCCCAATTATGAATCATTTACATTGGAGGAGTTCACCAGTGAACCCACTCATATCAATTCTGAATATGATTCATTCACCTTCAAGGAGTTCTCAGATGAACTCACTCATATCATATCTCCGCCGGAGTATGATAATTTCTACTTTGATATAGACACACCCATAATATGTCTTGATCAAGCAAGCTTAACTGATGAGATTCATGAAACTATGAATTCTCCTATTGAGGATGAAGAGTTAGTCATGATTTTTATCATGATTTTCTTTCTTTTCTTCATATATTCTGTCACTTCTCCTGTTCTTCACTCCTTCGGGAATGAAGACATTATCTTTGATCCCGGCATTTCCATGTACCATTATCTTGAGCCGGAAATATATCTCATCGGTGTGGAACTTTCACGTGCTTCAAATGTTTGTCCAAACATCTTGAATGAAAGTCCGATCGAGATTGGTTTTCCACGTTGCTTCCCCAAGAACAAATGAATACGGGGTCGAGTCAAGCTAGCGACTCGAGGAACAAAAACAGTAGCACACTATATGGGTTTTCACCCATATTTCTGATTTCTTTCTACTTTCTACCACCCTAGTGTGGGGGAGTTGCCCCCCCCCCCCCCCCCCCCGCTCTTGTATATAAGTTTTCAAAAAAAAAATTCAAATAATGGCCGTAGTATTTCCCTTTTACGTTCTATGTTTCGGCATAACCGCCGGTACTTTGAATATTGAGGGCAATATTCATTTCTAGTGTGGGGGGGAATTCTCACGAATTTTATCATGTAATTATACCACCCAATTCCCCCATTTTTGGCCAAAATTTTTTTTGGAGTAAGTGTTTTGCACTTACTCAGCTTATGGTTATCAGTCCGCTATGTCTAATAAACAAAAGGATTGGCTAATCCAGGAGCAAACGGCTCTTGGTAAAGATATCTCAAATCCGTTGACGGCTTGCAATTTGCCCAAAATTGTATGGTGTTCAGCTCACCATATCTTTAATTAGTGAAGAGTTGGCTAGCCCGCAAGTTTATGGCTTGTGGTAAAGGCAGTTGGAAAACCATAATTGGTAATCGACTCACCAAAGATATTTTATCTAAGAGTTGGCTAGTCCAGAAGCAAACGGCTTCTGGTAAAGACAAATCAAAACCGTTGAAAGCTGGTGATTTGCTCAAAATCATTTGGTTATCATTGTACCAAGGTTCTTACTTGAACTGAAACAATTGGCAACTCCAGAAGTAATGGCTTTTGGTAAAGAGATTCAAATCCATTAAGTTTTCTCAAAAGATTGCTAGGGACTAGCAATAGTTTAGTGTGGGGGATTGATGAGTGTGTAAATACTCATCATTTTTGGTCAAATCTGAACTGCAAAACATTTAAAAGCACTCAGAAATGCATCAAAATACTGAAAATATCTCAAAATTGCATTTTATATGTTTCAGATGCAAAATGTTTAAAATCAGATGAAAAACGAGCTAAGTTTGCATAATTGGCAGTTTCAGTCCCTCAACTTTCAAAATCTTGACAAAATCAGTCCCTGAGCACTTATTTTAAAAGAAAAGTCACCAAAGGTCCTTTTGAAATCATAAGTTGTCATAATTAGTCCTTTGGTGAAAAATTTAAAAAGTTTGGAGAATTTACAAGTTTGGTCCCTGCACTTTCAGAATTTGCAAAAATGGTCCTTGGGAAAATTAAACTTGTCATAATTGGTCCTTATGATAAATTTTGCAAAATGACAGATTTGGTCCCTCAAGTTTGGTGAATTGCACAAGATCGTTTTCGGAAACTTAAAGTCTTTTTGTTTCTTAGTCTTAATCTTTAACCAATAGCTTTAAACCAAAGATTTCTTGTTGAAAACGTTTAGTTCATATTGTGTGAACTACACTTAAACTTGAATTTTTAATTTAGAAATTTGTTCCTTTAAAGACTAAATTTATTGGTTGAAAGCTTTGTTTTTCTTTACAAAAGATTTGGTTATTTAAATCAGAAATTTCCTTGTTTAAAGATTTAATTTTTAAGTTCAAATTCACATCAAGTGTGTTATACTTGATTTGCAAAAGTTGTTCTTTAGAAACCAAATTTCGATAACCAATTTCTAATTCTGATTCTTTGTTTTTCTGAAATTCAAAGGCTTTTGCGTTCTCCTTGTAACTCTCAAGCTCAGCAGTCAATTTGGCATTCGCGGCCTTAACTTCGCGATTGACCGTTTTAACTTTCTCAATTTCAATGCCACATTTATTGATTAATGATTCAAAATAACCACGTGTTTCCTCAACGAGCTAAAAACGAGCTATTTGCATAATTGGCAGTTTCAGTCCCTCAACTTTCAAAATCTTGACAAAATCAGTCCCTGAGCACTTATTTTAAAAGAAAAGTCACCAAAGGTCCTTTTGAAATCATAAGTTGTCATAATTAGTCCTTTGGTGAAAAATTTAAAAAGTTTGGAGAATTTACAAGTTTGGTCCCTGCACTTTCAGAATTTGCAAAAATGGTCCTTGGGAAAATTAAACTTGTCATAATTGGTCCTTATGATAAATTTTGCAAAATGACAGATTTGGTCCCTCAAGTTTGGTGAATTGCAAGAATGGTCCTTGTTTACTAATCCTAAAACCAACTTGACCCTTGAACCCCTTTTGAACCATGACCCCCTGCCATAACACCTTTGACCCCCCCTGTTTTTGACCCCCTGCCTTAACAATACCCCCCGGTCAAATATGGTCAAACCTCGCCCAACCTTTTCCCTCCAACACTTCACCTCCACCTGCTCTGCAACTCCCAGACACCCCTCACCTCCAGCTCACAACCCACACCCTTATCACTCCACCTCACCCAACAATCCAAGAAGCATTAAATGCTCCCCCTCCTTGCACTCAACATGTCCCAGTTGCAATATCTCATTTTGGCGCAAAAAAGCCATCAATGGCTAAAATCTACTCCAGTGATCCAATGGCCCCAAATAGAAGTGGGAAATGCTCAGAGATGTGAGAGAAGGCCTTTTGCATATAAATAGAAGAAAGAGGAGAAGAGCAAGGGAGTAGTCTTTAGTTTTAGTTTTCTTGTATGTCGTTCTTATTTTTATGTCTTAATTAAGTTCTAAATTGTAATTTTAAATCTTTCTTGTACTGAACTAAGGCATTTTAGCCAGTTGTAACTCATTTTAAGCATTAATTCAAGGTTTGATAAAGGTTCTTGTTTTTATAATTTCTGTCATAAAATCAAGTTTAAATGTACTAAAAGCCAGGCTTCAAATAGCTTTATTACAACTTATATAAGCTTATTCAAGCTGTTGATAGCTTTGAATAAGCTTATCATTCAGTTTCAAGCAAATTTGGTATCTGGTCAACGAAAGTCAACTGTGGGGAAATTTTGGTTAAGCAGTTATGGAAATGGAGTTTGGTTGATGCAGAGCTGGTCTTGGGTTGATTTTGATTAGAATAGTGATAGATTTGGTTCTGGATTAAGCTTCACATAAGCTGGATCACTTGTGAGTACTTATTGTATTTCATAATCTAATATAGTTTGCATATTCTATTTGAGTTTGAATCTGTGGGTAGCATTAGTTTTTATCTGTTCATTAAACTGTTACTAGGTTACATTGATTCAGTTTCAGAATTAGCATAAGCTAGATAATCAATTAGGTAGAGTAACTAGCAAAACAGTTAGCATAATAGTGTGTTTGGATCAGATCATTGATCTGAGTTTAAGGCTCAAGCAGAGGTCAAGTTTAGGTTGCTTTAGCTTTATTTAGCATCATTAAGTAGAGTTCAGTCATCAGTTTGTACCTTAGATCTCTAAAAGTCAAAATCAATACAAATCTGTCCTATTTTCATATTTGTTGGAAATTTTAAAGATCATAAGCCTGATTTGTGTTTAGAATTCAGTAGAGTAGCTTATTTTAGTTTTAGTTTAGCTTATTACATCACATTCAGTTCACAAATTGAGCTCAAATCTCATTAAAGTCAAAATATCATTTCTGTGTTCAAAGTCAAAAGTTGAAAAATCTGTTTTTCACCCAACTTGGTAGAATTTTCATTGATTCATTATTGGATCAATTCAAGTGAAATTTTGGATTTAATAAGTTCAATTGGTCAAGAGTTGGAATCTGATTTTTGTAATTTTTTATAAGCTTCAAATCAGCTTGTCAAATAGCTCAAAAGTGCCCTGTGCACACACTCAGTGTATACTGAGTGTGCACAGGTTTGTGCAGAGCTACCAACAAGCTCATGAGAGCTTGCCTTGGTCTGATTTTTGGTTTATAAGTCCCTTGCCAGGTCTAGTTTAGGATCCCACATCTGGTTTTGAGTTTCAGCTTATTTGAGTGGCTTATTTTCAAGCTACAAAGTAGTAGCCTGAACCTGTTTTGAACCTAGCTTAGTAGAAGTTGGAATTTTATAATTTGCTTTCAGGATAGGATTCTAAGCTCTCATTTGGCTGGATTAAGTTGTTTCCACTTAGATTTAGCCTATTTCAAGTAGTGGTAGGTTCTGGTTCACCACAGTAGCTTATAGCTTAATTTAGGTTGCTTATTACTTAAGCAGTTTCACTACACCTTCATAATATTGCACACTAGTATATGTTTTTATATTTTTCATAGATTTAGAATATTATTTTAGACTTTTCCTGAATTTTACAGATTTTTCTATTACTGTTTGCTATTTTTCCTTATTTAAAACAGTTTTTAGGACTTTTTAATTAGCCTTTATTGCAATTAAATCAGAAAAGCTTCAAAAAAATAAGTTTTCAATTTTCATAGATTAAGATAAATATAAAAAGTAAAAAAATAATTTTTCCAGATTTTTCTTAGTTAAATTTGTAATTTTTAGCAATTTAATTAGTTTTAAATAGTTTTTAAATCATAGAAATTAGAATAAAAATCAGAAAAATACAAATCCAATTTTCAAAAGTTTGTTTAGTTATTTTAGATTTTTGAAAAGTAGTTTCACAATTTTCTTCTTTATTTTCATAATTTTTAGTATTTTAATTTAGTTTTAAAAGTTAAAATTAGTTTTTAATTCAAATTTATAAAAGAAAAATCAAGAAAATCAAAATTTAAAAATAGTGATAGCGTTTATTTAATATAATTTAGCTTTTAAATTTTCTTTCATTTTTCCTTTGTCATCTAGTATCAATCATAACCCCTTTCTTGTTCAATATCACCCGATCACTACACGTTTGGCTATTCAGTCGCACAGCTCGTTGGGACTTAACGACCTGGGGAAACACTAAACTCTCCTGGACTTAATTGCTTTGCGTTCTCAGACTGTTGGGCTTTTATTACGGTTGACCATTCACGAGTGGTTGACTTGTGTAATAAAACCTGACCGTTTGGGAGCCAATCAGTCTCAGAGTTAGTATTGCTACAACTCGGATTGTCCAGGTATGTATCATAAGTAGGTGCTGATGTCAAAGAATGCTGTTCGTCATGAGTAAACACATCAAATATGACATTATTATAGCTTGGATCAATGATTGGTACCTCAGATACTGCGTTGGCGTCATAGACAGGAGGTGCGTCAGAATCAGTGTCGTACTTAGTCTCCTGAAGATTTGCCATGAAGATGCAGTTTGCATTGAGTTCCTCGAGGTCTTCCAAATCATCCATAATAGCCATGAAGTCATGTTCCTCAACACTCAATTGAAGTCCAGATTGTTCCTTTTGTACCAACATGATAGCTTTCTGAAGATACGCAAGATCCTTCTTTTTCGGCTTAGTTGGACAATTCCTTGCCATGTGACCCAATCCTTGACAGTTATAACACGTAACCTGATTACCCTAATTCACATTTCCATAATTCCCAACGACTGGAGCTGCAACATTCCCATTCTGATTACCCACTGCTCTATTCCCAACATTCTGACCCAACTGATTACCCTGATTCGGAACCGCCTGATTACCCATGCGAAATCCAGTAGCATATCCCTGCTGATTCCCAATAACTCCAACCATTTGTCTTTGATTACCCATGTTCACACCCGGCTGTGCAATTTTCCTATTGCGAGTGTTTGATGAAATCCTTTGGTTGTTGTTAGATGGTGTGGAATAGCGACCTCTGAATGCTTTACCCAATAAAGAAAATACTTGTGACAAAGCTTCTTCGGGTTCCATTTCAAGATCAGTGATTCCTTGTTCCTGGTAATGTTGTTGTTCTGGTGGATAGGTTTGTTGTTGAGGGATGTATTGCTGCAAGTTGTTGTTAGTGGAAGATGATGAACCTTGTTGTTGTGTATTCACTGAAGTTTGAGTCTTTGCAATGAGTGCCAATGGATCATGATTCTTTGCTAATCTTTCTTGTCTGACTTCATTCACTTCATTTTGGTTTTGTTTCAAAAAATCGTTGAGTTGATCAAAGTTCACTTGATGTAAGTCTTTTGTTTGGTTGACAATAGTGACATATCGTCCCCATTCTTCTGGTAGATTGTTCAAGAACTTGATGTTGCTCACGATAGTTCTGGGTGTCAACTTGTTTCTGATCAGCTCATTCATTAAAGCGCAGAACCTTCCATAGTAGGATTCAATGGATTCTCCTGGAGTAGATGTAAACTTCTCCCAAGCAGTTAGCAACTTGTTCTCTGTGTCTTGTTGACCAATTTCAGTTCCATGACAAAGTCGTCTAACTCGTTCCCACATATCGAAAGCAGTTTCACAACTGTCTACAGTAGCAAAGATGTCTCTTGGTAAACCCAGTTGGACAATATGAATTGCCATGTCATCTGCTTTGACTTTTTTCTGATCCTCTTCAGAGTATTCCGATTCTTTTTGAAGAAGAAAAAATGGTGGGACGGGAGGTGTTGCATCAGCATTTCCAGGGTCTTGGACTTGTTGAGGTATGAAGGGTCCATCCTGAATGGATTTGATCATCAATTTTCCATTAGGTTTTGTCTTGATGTAACGAAGCATTCGACTTGTCCATTGAAGATAACCACCTTTTTCCAACATAGGAGGACGGTTTTCGGCACCGGCTGCATGAATGTCTTGTTGATTTTCCATTGATGAAGGTATGATATGATAAAGTTGATGTAGGATCGATTCAACGATAAAGGAGTTGTGTTGGATGAAGATTAAGCTCGGTTGTTGTAGTGAAAATTTTCTCTAAAAACTTAAAACCTCAATAACTTCTATTCTGAGCGTTTTTAGGACTTGAAGGTTGACCATCATTCGGCGGTCTATTCTCCTCGTTCTCACGGTCGTTTTGATGGGTAGATCGCTGAGAACGGAGTTACGGTTCAAAAGTTATAGCCGTTTGAAGTTTTGCTCAAAATCTTACTCGTAAAACTGTTCTTATGCGTAGAGATGAGTGCTTATGCGTAGGATGCTTATGCGTAGGATCTTATACGTAGGATTCCCTATGCGTAAAGAGCTTAGGCGTAGAAATCCTTATGCGTAGAAATCCAAGTTACGCGTAAACTTAAGGTTAAACGTAAGTCTTATGCGTAAACGTTAAGCGTAGAAGTAGAGTACCTTACGCGTAAGAGTTAACTTATGCGTAGAGTGCTTACTCGTAAGCTTTTTGCTTATTCGTAAGAGTTGGTTTAAAACCAAAAATCCTTTACACTGTCACAGCGTAAAAGATATCCGAAAGTCGAAGTGTTCCACACACTTATCCAAGTGAGGGAAGCACTGAGTCACCTTTGTTGCACGAAGATTCGTTACTAAAAAGTTATGCGTAGAAAACTAGGGTTTTGACTTTCTTACGCGTAAGATTAGGGTTTTGACTTACGCGTAAAAAATTTCCAATGATTCAACCGATTTCTTTTGCACAGATAGTTTCCAAAACACTCAAATAGCAGGAAAGTATTGACCTTAAACACCCAAAATGCTTTTTATGCTTACGCGTAGAAATGAACAACGAAATCAAAACGAGTTTAAAAACGATTTAAAACACGTAAAGCTTCGAACTTTTTGCCAAAACTAGAATCTTTAACACTATATAAACCTTAGACCATAAGAATCTTGAAGATTTAAGTGCAAAAATAAAAGTTTTATGCGTGAATCTTTGAGAATGAAAACTACGCGTAACACGTTAGAAAAAAAAAACTTCAACCAAAACACTCCTGAACCATTGTTAGGCGATTGATACCAATTGTAGGACCTTACTTTTATCAACCTTATCACAAACCCAACACGTATATCACTATACGCATATAACACGTTAAACACAAACACAAACAAAGCGTAGAAATAAGATTAGAAAGATGGTGACTTGAAGATATAAAGATAGTGTATATGTGAGATAAAGATGAACACAATAAGTTGTATATTCTAAAGGAAAAACACACACACACACACTTTCAAGCACACCCCTCAAATGACCATTTGAGGGGTATTTATAGTACAAGTGACTTGATGCCCTAAAAGGCTTTGGCTTGGGCCTCGTGGGCTTGGACATGGGTTGGATTGGATATAAGGCAAGCTTAACTAAACTAATACCCATTTAGCTTAGTCCAATCCACGAGCCCGTTGACTATTCTAGCACGATATCTAACACACGTTACAAAGTTCCTAAATGTGAATGACCATCACTTCTAATAAAAACTATTAAGGCTAACAACAGTTCTGGTCATAAGGTCTCTAGAAAACCTTATGCAAGGAGGCACTGCTTTCAAACACCAAGATCGGGCTTACGGAAGTTCAAGATGTCGAGGCATTTAAAGGCTCTAACAAGAGACCGCCTTCGAGGAGGTGCCGGATTAAAAGCAACTTGGTTTTTAAGGAACGGAAGGTTAGAGTGTAGGTATTTTTATGCAGCATGCTCATGCTGCCGATAACGTTTAGAAACTGGGGTGTTAACATAACTTAAAACTCAAAATAGTTTGTCTAGTTTAGCCTTTTTTGTAAGGCGACGTTATGTAATTGTTAAACATTTTTTTGTTTATGCTTCTTATGTTTACCAAAAAAAAATGTTCAACAATTACATAAAATTAACATGCGATGTTTTTGTGTAACCATCTGCTTTGGGGTTATCGTAGTATGCACCTGTTTTTTGATCTACGTTCGGTGTCCGTTTACATAATACTGTGTATGAATGCTTTATAGTATGATTTAGATAATGGCAACCTTGATGGGGCATCTCTTTTTTAGGATAGCAACCCTATAGGGCAACTTCATTTTTTTTTTAGATAACTAAACAAAGTAGAAACTTATCATATAGGGCAACTTCATTTTATTGGGGGACTGTAGATATATATATATATATATATATATATATATATATATATATTTGCCTTTCAATAGTCAGCATTTTTTGGTGGGTGTACACGTGTTCAACTATGTTTTGGGCACGTGCATGGTAACTATCTCTTCCTGCTTTAGTGCTTTATCCAGCCTTGTTAGTATTTACCCACTTTCACCTCAAAAAATAAATAAATAAATAAATAAATAAAAAACACTTAAAAATTTTTATTTGACAGTTTTGCAGCTTGATTATACAGTTTGCATCTTGTGTATCTAGTGTTTAGATTTACCTATTTTTTGCTAACTAAATACGTCCTTGCATTGGCATAACATAACAAATACATAATACAATTTAGTCTACATATATTATGAAATACAACATATAACGAGAATAGGTGGTGGCTCACTTGTTCAATGACGAGCATGTCATTACCTAGGTGTATCAATTGCAGCTTGTTCAATTGCTCGGTCATTTTTAGGTGGTTCACTTGTTATTCGACTTGAAAGTGGTTGGGTTTCTTCATCACTAAGGTCACTGGGTTCTGTACACATAGAATCATGAATTTCATCAGCTGTTGATGTAGTCTCACTTCTACCTCTGATACTCACTGAACCACCGCCTATACAAGATGCTGGAACATGTAGCCCCATCACACCATCACACCTTCACCTCTACGAACTGCAATTGTTTTTTCCCTGCTAACATGTACACCACCAAGTCTACATGCATCAACCCCACAAAGAGTATTTTTGTCGCTTGCGTAAAAATTCATTGGACAACAGTATCACATGATTTCTCTATTCGGTGCACGCCTTGCATCTAAGGTCAATCATACTTGTTTTCTCTTTCCATCCTGCACCCAATGCATACCATTTACTCAACCGGTTTCGATGTTATAACGAAAAGAATAGCATTCACGGTTTATATAAGAACGTCTACTAGCATAACCATCTGTATTTTTCCTCTTCATTTATTACACTTGAATGGTGTGCCATACTAGCTGGTTGGAGAATTTAATTGAAGAGTAACACACACTGTATCTAAAATATTCAATTACCTTGTGACTAGTCAAATTAAAGGTCAGTCAACATTGTTATAGCAGGAGTAACCTTAGAAAACATGTAGTAACAACATGTTTATATTATTTGATCTTCAACACTAGCAGTAGTAACATGTAATAACATTTTTAAGTCTTAATTCCGAAACCTTAGACAACATGTAGTGACAACACGTTTATTTGATAAATTGTCTTCAGCACTAGCAGTTCTAACTTTAACTAGCAGTTTTTAGTCGTTACTGTGACAGCCGTAAGATAAATGAGGGACCTAGAATGACAAACACTTAAACCTTTTATACCCCACACATCAGTTTATGGTCTCAAGTCCCAACAATCAACATCCCCACATTCCTTGTTATACACTAGGTCACTTTCAGCGAAGAATCCAAATAAAAATATATCGTTGTCCTTTTCGTCTATTTTTAGAAACAAATACAGGTTTGTTGTACTCTCCCGTATGTACTTTGTTACCGTATTCGTTCATATATTTATACATGAATATAAATAACTGTGCACTTTTATATTTTATATTCTATTAGTAATTTTTTATTTAATTCAAAGTTATTTAAATTGTTATTAGGGTTTATGTTTTATAGGTATGCTCATTATACCCCTTTTAACTCTAGTGGTTCATTCTAATTGTTAGGGTTTATGTTTTATATGACATGTCGGAAACCAACAGCATGATGTTTTTTTGTGTCGTTTACTTGATACACTTTGTTTGTTTGAAACGTTACATTCTCATATGCATATTTTAATAATGAGATTTACTTGCATTAACCAGGTAAACAGGTCCACAATGACGGCCGCTCAAACAGATTTATTCTTGAAACAATGGAGGCGGTATTCTTTCAGAATAGATTATGAGATGCAGGCACAATTAAAGGTGACCATAATATAATTATTTAACAGAAACCATGGCTTTTATTTATTCAAATATTTTACATCCATTTGCCAAAGCCTAGACCCACATTTCACAATAGCAGTCAAACTAAAATTCAACACAAGATACATGACTAGAAATAGAAATACCAACATAAACAAGACATCGTCACCGCCAAGACAACAATTAACCGAATCAGTACACCATGCCTTTCAGCTTCTCTATGAATGACAGAAGCTCCTGGGCTCGCTTCTGCTTCTTCATTACATTGACCAATATCGCTGCGGCTTCTGTCAGATCTTCGGTTTGCAGCTTGGTTAATTCTGAAATACTTTCCACACAAGATTCAAATAGGTATAAAAGCTCCAACTCTCCAATAACATAATCCCTTTCAGCCATACGTGCCCTGATTTCTTGAGCCTTCTTCATCAACTCTGCTTCATCCACCATGACAACACTCACATCCCTTCGGAAACGAACAATCATCATATCTCTAACAAAACTAGATCCTGCAACGCCAGCAAGTTCTTCACAGAATGGCATAGGTGTAGTCATCCTTTTTTCAGTTTTGTTTTGTATGTTTTATTTTTTTTCCCCTTTGATTGCTATGTGTGTGTTTTAAATAGAAGATTTAGTTTAAGTTATAATATAATTAGTGTTATGTCAGTGTAAAAAACTGATGCGTCCGTTGAGTTGACAACCACCCTAGTATTTTGTCTACCACAAGAAGTAGCATTAAATGACCAACCTTTCACATACACGCCTTTTCATTTTCCCCCTTTTTTATTATTACATATACTGCAGTTTACTACTACTAAGATTAAAAACGAAACCACGTCAAACAAATTGCGTGTATATATATGAAACCAGGAGGACAAAAAATATATATAAAAAATTACAAAAAATAAATTACAAATAATAATATAATAAAATAAGATAAAACTAGAAACGTAAGAAGTGCCGGATTTACCTTCATTTTTTATGGACACTTATTCATATTCTATGCTTACTTACTTGCAATATGTAACTTTTTATTGTTTTTTTTTTTTTTTTTTCTTTTCTTTTTTCTTGCACTTTGCAGGTTTGATTTTTTTTGGGGGCAGAATAAGGAACTTGGCATAAATTTATTCCAAACGTTCACACATTAAAAAATAATTCGCTAGGTATATTGTATGTTTGATTTACCCAAATGTGTATTGTATTTTTTTTACCCAAATAAATTTGTCAAGTTTTGTAACTAGTTGGCCAGTTTACATGAATACACGTATGACTAATAAAAAAACACTTAATGCAAATTATATCCACTCAATCCCCACCCCTTTATGCATACATCACAACTGGACTAAAGTACTATTGTAGTTTCCATGAGTACACTATTTAGTTGCCCAAAGTATCATTTGCTAGCTATGCACTAGCAAAGTCGTCATAAAAAATATTTGAAAAAAATAGAAAGATGTAAATTAAATAAATCCAGTGAAACCCTAGCCCCTTGTTGCATACATCACCACTTGACTAAAAGTACTACTACGTAAACTAGTTGCCATGAGTACACTATTTAGTTGCCCAAAGTACCATTTGCTAGGTATGCACTAGCAAACTAGTCATAAAAATAGTTTAAAAAAATAGAAAGATGTAAATTAAATCCAGTCAAACCCCAGCCCCGTTGTTGCATACATCACCACTTGACTAAAAGTACTACTATTTAAACTAGTTTCCATGAGTACACAATTTAGTTGCCCAAAGTATAGTTGCCATGAGTACACAAATTAGGTGCCCAAAGTACCATTTCCTAGCTATGCACTAGCAAACTCGTCATAAAAAATATTTGAAAAAAATAGGAAGATATTATAAAAAAAAAATTGTGGGTGGGTACTTATTTGGTGTGATCCACTTGTCCATTGGAAACAGACAATTGTCATAACTAGTTTGTCAGAAATTTCGTGTCTATATATGACGCTATGTAACAAAAACATTTTTTGGTATCTCTATTAGTGATACTATTAGAAAAGCAAACATAACGATGTCTGCTCGCATAGTTTTATGTCATGAATTACCAATGTTTGGTGGCTCAAAGTTGTTAAAAGATATTACGATCGCGTACTATAGAGGTGAATTGGAAGTTGCTTTACGTGACGAAGCAGATCATAGGAGGAATGCTGTTGAAATTAGGGGTCGTGTCAACTGTAGACAACAAATGATAGCGGAAGTGGAGCTTTTATGTGGTTCGGATTGTTGGTTGCCAACTATTAATCACCTGTTAAGGATGCAAAATGAGGATATGGCTGAGAGTTCCAAACTTCTGTATTCTTGGTTTAGAAAACATGACCGTGTTAAAGAGCTGAATGGTTTAATTGAAAAGTTGGAGTCAATGGAGGTTTGATGTGCTTTGTATTAATTACATGGAAGCTGCTGCCTTTTGTTTATTAGGGGATCGTTGTTACATTTTAGAGTCACTTATCTCATCTTTGTATAGTCTGTGTATGTCATGTTAACCTATGGATGTGATCCCTTTTATGTTACTAGTATATATTTGTTTGCGTAGTTATTCAAATTGTGTTCGAGATAGTAAGTCACTTTACAAAATAAAAAAATTTACTAATAAAGTAGTAATATGAAGATGAAATTTTATTTAGTTAAAAAAAAAGTCATAGGGTGGGTGGGTAACTTGTTTGGGGAATGCAAGCCAATGAGAGTATGAGACGATTAATAATGGTAGTTACATGCTTTTTTATGTGTTAGAATAATAACCCTTATAATATCATTTAAAAAAATTAAATAAATACAAAAATTTAAAAAAAAAAACATAATTTTAACAGCACAGTTGGGGATATATGCGCCAAAAAATTAGTAACAACTGCTAAAAGTGTTAAAAAAGTAAGTTTTTAGTACAAATTAATTTGGATTGAATTGGGGATACAAACTCGATTAAGAGTTACAACTGCTGCCGCGAAAGGAGGCTAAAGGTTTTGAACAAATTCTTAAGTCTGTTCATACGTAAATCCCCAACCACTGCTAACGTCGATCTAACCACCGCTAACGTCGTTGTACCCACTAGCGGTGGTTTTTGCGACACTAGGAGTGGGTAGACGTATTTAGAGGGACGTTTGTAAACATAAAAAAAATGCTACACTGCTTTGAGTGGATTATTTTGAGTGGATTATTTTGAGCTTTATACGACGTTTGTAAACATAAAAAAAATGCTACACTGCTTTTATGCTCGATTACTTAAATTAAGTTACAACTGCTAGTTGTTTTTTACTACTGCTTTTGTGGGGCTGAACAGGGACAGTCGTTTACCACTACTTGTAGTAAACTTACAACTGCTAGTTAATTTGTACTAGTGTTGAATGTTAAACCTCTATTTTTGGAAGTGTGCATTGTCTCAAGTTGGTAGTTATTAGTAGGTTGTAGAATACGAAATGTACGTCTAGAAGGATTCGTGGGTTTATAAAAGTAGTCCGTATGGAAAACAAGTTGCCCTAAGAACAAAATTAGGTTGCCAAAATTATTTTGGGTAACAACTACTTGTTGCCCAGATTAAAAAAAATGGATAATGGGATAACAGAAGAGATGAAATAGTAAATACGTTGACATACAACGTTTGATACAGACAACCAACTACATATTACGATTACTACATGGTTATAACTTTAATTGTTACATATTATATAACCACTTGATTGATAACATTCATCGACTACGAAAAATCTAAACAGTCCAATGCTTCCTTCCCACACAGACAGCGTACTAAAACCACAAACCTTCATTCCCATTTAGCCTCATCCGTAACTTCAGCCGAACAAACCTGTTGAAAATGGCATTGATATATCATTAACCAAATCAAGTGATAATGTTTAAAAGGAACATGAATAGAATGGTAAGTTATAAATAAAACATACTATAGGCAGCACAGTCTGTATGATTTAACAAAAGAAGAGATTCTTTGTATGGGGCGATGTAGAAAGATCCCGTATCTCCTAAAATTCCCATGCTAACAAATAATTCAAGTTCTTTGTTGTACAGGAATAGCAAAAGACCCAAATGGTTGCCAGTGTAAGCTTCCACTATTGGAGCCTGATCCTTTGTAAACCCAAGCAAACGAACAGATAATAGGGTGGGGATGGCAAAGAGGCTTCTAAATGATCTTATGGCAAAACCATTCACGTCCAACACCCATCCACAAAACAATGGCATATCTTCATCAATGATCATACCAGAAATCACTAGAGAGGTTCCAAGATCGAAAACATAGAATGGAACTGGGAGTTCATTTTTTAAAATCTGCGGAAGGTCTATAACTTTAAATTGGTTGGTTACCAAATCAAACGAAATCAACATATAAATCTTGTATGTAACACCGTCCTCATTAGTTAACTTTTCACTCCCAGTCCAATAGATAAAATGACCGACAACTGCCTGACTTTGACGTTTCAATTTGATAGTTTCACGAGGGGGTGGAAATTTTCAAGGCATGTCTACCTTAATGAGTTGAAAGAAAAGACAGAAACATACCAGAAACCACTTTGGAAAACAGGATAGGAGACCTTCACGATCGTCGGGTCAAGAGTGTCCGGACGGACGGCAAAACCAAAACAAATCTTTTTACATTCAATTTGATGTGTGTAAAACGGGACATGTACTGCAAGTAATTTTTGGATTGTCGGGTTCCAAATAACAGACATTAGATTAGAGCCATAAACAAAACACGAAAGACCATGAGAATTGCCAACTGCAATCATAGATGAAAGCATTAAATCTATACGAAGTACCGTAGCGGTCAGCTGTTCATTAAAAGCTAACATAAAACCTTTGTGACCCTGATCAAATGTTAGCGTAAAAAAACACTCATCGTTACGACGAACACCGTAAATAGAGATGAAAAAACCACAATCTATACTAGCATTCCATAACTTGCAAACACTACGTAGCTGGAGTATAGACTTAGGAGGTAGCCTGCGAATGATATCTAGTTGAACATCCAGTAGGATATAGTCGGACATTTTGTTAAACAAAATCAGAAAGATTGGGATAAAGATATGAAGTGAATAGACCAAAAGAAGAAAGAAAGATGTTGTTAAACAAATTAAGAAAGAGATTGGCAAAAGAAGACATTTAAGGACATGTACCGTAATGTACTATAGGGCAACCAAATATTAAATTCTGCTAGTATATACCAAATAAATTAATAAAGTATACATAACCCATAATATATAGAAGTGGTTTGCAAAGCATAGGCTTTTTTGTATATGTGCACGGGTATTAACTAAAGAAATGCCGTTGAGTTAAAAAAATATTATAATAATCGACTAATATATAATAGAAGTAAAAATACCTACAGTATACGTTGAAAGAAAAATACTTCACATGTCAACATTAGACAATAATTATGGGTCAAACGGACATTAAGGATAGTACCTTGAAAGACCGCTATCATATTATGTATTCAACCTTGTGCTTCCAGAAGTATTCGAGCATCCGTTCACGGTAAGCTAAAGCTGTTTGAAGAGAGTCGTCTACTTCCAGAGGCTGGTTACGGAGCAATCTGTACAAAATAATGCACACCCATACTCCGCAATCACCATACAACTCCGATTGTTTTGGTACTTTTGGACACTTGTATGTGATTTTATAATCCCCCGGTGATATGCCCTTACTATGCAGTACCCCAGCGTTTGTTAGGTACGATTTAAGCTGTGTTTGTAACTTTCTCTTGGAACCTCGCAACCACCGTTCACCTCCTGATGCTGACCCAAGAGAGTCATAAATGTAAACAACTCTAGTGCGGATATGGAGCTCATAGAGTACCCAGTGTTTTGTACTTTCATTCATGGGAAAATACACCTGATATATAAAACAAATGCATGATATTATAAGCTGTTTATAACAGTAGTGGTATATGTACGGTAAGAGTCTGCCAAAATGACCTTTGCAACATCTCGCCAAGCCACATGGTATGTTGTGCCATCTGAATAAGTGGTAGGCATGTTGCCACCTAGGATTTGATTGCAAAAAGTACACCCTGCCAAAGCCCAATCTGCATCAGCTGGTCTAAACAGCCACATCAATTCAACCCATGCATCCAAGTGCTGCGGACAGATAAAGCAAATCAAAACTGTAAACATTCGTTTCATAAGTAACAAAACAAAATAATAAACAAGTGCAGTAGACCAGCTAGGCATCAGGTTTACTCACTAACTCATTAAGCCACCCGCCGGTGCAGTCTTCAACACATGCCAAGGCTACCCAAAAATTCCTATAAGCAATAACCGCACCGGAGCCCCAAGGAAACCTATAACGTAATGGTTCTTTAAGCTTCAAATACTTGCAAAGGTAATCAGGAACAGTAACCTTCTTCTTGTTGCATTTCGGGTGTCGTAAAAGTTCCTAAAAAATTAATATATTCAATAACATACACACAATGATAAGGATGTTATTGGATTAACAAACAGAACCTACCTCTACAAACGGTTCAATTGTGGGCGAATAGAATCGACTAACTGGACACGTTCTGGGGTTTCCAGATGTTTCCTGAAAACAAAGTTGAAAGATAAGCAGAAAAAAAAAATAAAAAAAGATTCGTTTCAGTTACAATTTAATAAGGTGATGTACATCTGAAATGGCAGCCGGGATAATAGCCTCGTTAATGACACCCTGCGATCTTGTAACACGGCGGCAAGGAGTAGCTGATGTTTTTGATACCCCATTTTCCGAATTGACAGACCCCAAACAACGTCGCGTAAGTTTGTACAGTGCGCCTTCTTTTACTGAGGTTGTCGTTCAATTTTACTCTCTTTCTTTTGTTCGTATTCATATCGGAGAAAATATCTTCCAACAGAGGTTTGTCATTAGAACCTACCACATTTGCAAATGACACTTTCTTGGGTTTAACCTGAGATTCAGGGGCTTCAGCGTCTTTCTTTGTTGGTGTATCTTCTAGGCTAACCACAGCAACATCATTGTTACTGGATTCAAGGCCAACAAACGAATTTTTGTCAACCACATCCCCTTGTTGATCATCACAATCCATTAAATCTAAAGACGGAAGACACAATTTTGTATCGACGCTTTTGTTGACATTATGTTGGGAGGAAACAGGAGTGTCATTTTGGCCAACCACATTTATATATGGCAGGTTATTGTCTTTAAACTGACATTTGAGAATATAGTATGTTACAAAACAACACATTAAACTATTTTATTTATCGGCGATGTTTTACAGAGAATGTAGATACCTCATGAGCTTTGTTGGTGGGTGTTCCTACTTCTGTCTACACACAATCAATATTGCTAACGGGTTAAGGTTGGCAAGCAAATTGTTTCTGAACCACATTTTGCTCTTCGTTATCACAATCCATTGCATCTAGAGAATTATGACCCGAATCTTTTTCATCGTTTATGTAAGACGACCAGTCATTACCACAATCCGGTTCCTGCTGAATTTTAAATATATATACATAAGTAGGGACGTATGCTATAGCTGATATTTAAACTGTAACTGAAATATAACATACAATAATGGGGTCACCGGGTATTTTATTTTCCTCTTTAGGTACAACTGGTGGAAGTTGAGTACTAATTTCACCTCCATATTCCATAACAGGACATTTTTGGGTCATGGCACAAGCTTCAACAAGCATACCAAGGTTACATGGTTGCGTTTCTTTAAGCCCATCATCATTGTCCATGTCCGTTGCATGGTCCGCATGGACAACCTTATCCCCGTTAGGGCCTACAATATGAGACGACGTGGCCTGTATCAACCAATGTTTGATATAAGTGTGGACACGAACGATTATTTGAGTTTGGTATAAACATTGGAGGTAAACTGAAAAGTAAATACAAACCTTCAGATCATCGGGAGTAACGTCAGGGTCGTTTGTGGTGGCACAACTTTTAGTATGTTCAGGATCAACAGCAGCATAATTATTAAGACCCAATAGTTGTTGTACTTTTGAAAGTCTACTTTTCACAGTCATAAACACATCAAGTACAAAAGGTGTGTTTATGACCGAATGAATGCCGTTTTCTATCATCAAAACTTTTTTTCCCAAATCCAGTAACTCACGAAATAGACCCCCTGTCGAATGAGTAGTTCCAGTTTGTGCAACATTTAAATTGAAATCGTCCATGCACAAGTTTAAATTGAAATCGTCCGCGAATTGATTCGAATGCTCTGCATTCTTGTAACCATCGGCTGTCTCTGGAACAGACAAACCATCTATAAATTAGGCGCTGGCAATACACCACGGTTGCTTCATTTCAGCTTGTGTTGTAGAAAGTTCAGCAATGGGAGTTAAATCCTAACAACAACAACAACAAAAATTTAAAAACAAAAAAAAAATTGAAATTACTCATTTACTGTGAACAAATTCAAAAGGAAGTTAGTAGGGTCAGCAATGTAAGACTGTGTGATGCATACCGGTCCAAAGAGGTTACAACAGTCCGGTTTCTGAAACTTTGAAAGTCCTGACCAAGCAAGACACGTGGAATGATCTTATTGTCTTTCACCCACCAACGTGAGCTTTTAGGATAAGTCTCCAAAATCCAAATCTGTAATAGCCACAACTGTCATCTTTAAAACGTGTACTTATGCAGCTATCGTTTTTGGAAATGTTTCAAGGTTTACCAAAGTAAAGGTCACCTGTTTAGGATGAAACAAGACCTTTATGGTTACAATTTAAAAAATAAATCACAAACTAAAATGTGTTATAACATTTTTGTTATCTAAATTACGGGTAACTTTTATATTACTTGTATACAGAATAAAACACCATGATTTCATAACAATAAAACAACAACATTAATTTTAAGTACTTTTGAAATGAATAAGTAATAGCACAACAAAATAGAATCAAAAGCAAACTACAGAGAATTCAAACCTTGAAAGCCCAAGCGAACCCGTATAGATTGTATGTGGCACTGAACTTTGGGTTTTTTTTCAATTTTAACAGATGATCTTTTCTGTGAATATGAACAATATTGACAGTCCTTTGATAAAATTTATGCCACATATATTCACCCCAAGGAAATACATTCCAGGCTTCAAAATCATCAAACAAGGACAATAAGTGATTATGGACGCAATTCTTGTCTTCTTTTCCCATAAACACCAGCTCTGTAGCTACCAGCAGACACACCCTAACAGCATCCTCATCAGAAAGAGATAACCACCTTTTTCCCATCCTTTTTTTCGTCATTAACAAGTTCCAAAAGATCAATTGCATGTACATTTGTTATACCATTACTCTTTTTTTCAGGAAATACACGATCAAAAAATGCGCTAGATAGTTTAATAGGTTTTGAAACTTTGCCAAATCGAAACCCTGTTATCAGACAAAATTCTTTCCGGCCAAACCTTAACGAATGATCCCCAATTTGGAATTTTAGTGGAGGGGAATCAGAGATGTTAGAAACATATACCTGGTGTTGCAAAACATAATGCATCAGAAGGCAGTCATTCTCGCATGACTTTATATCCAACCATGGACCAAATACTGTTTGCCTGAACAACCTTTCGCGGTTTTCATTCTTTGACAAACAGAGTTTAATATCTGGCAGCAACTTCAATGTAGAACGAACTGCGATTTTACAATTGTACAACTTTAATTTTGTCATATGGAATTATAGAGTAAAATTAATTAGGGTTTACAGGGTTTTGTGAATAAGATGTGGTTTGTGAGTGTGTGTGCGCGTGATGTAGAAGAAGACGTTTAATTGTAGAAGCTGTTAGAAATTGTACAAGAAGATGTTTGATTGTGTGTGTACGCGCGTGATGTTGTGTGCGTTATTATTATTAGTTTTATAATACAACCAGTGTAAAATGGCCATATTATCCTCGTGTATAAATACAAGTTGCCCAATATTATATAGTTGCCCGAAAATATAATTTGATTGCCCAAAAAACAATACCTTACAATACATGACATATACTCTCAAAATACGTACTTCGGTCATACCTTTGTCGGACACATGGCACCCCATGGTTGGATACCAGGAAATCGCTGGGCAACTGGTCCATTTTCATTCGGCAAAAGTGCGTGGTCCGGAAAGTGATAAGCCTCAGGGAGCGCGGTCTATTTGACTAATTTTCCCATTATTATATTATAAAGTTTATCATGTTTTTAATAAGCATCTAGTTTTTACAAGTTCTCATAGTTTACGAGTGATCACAACTTATTAATATAGTCAAGAATGAAATTTTAATAAAAATTCAATATGTAACTAGTTATGAAAATAACATGGTTTCTATATTTTAACTTGTGAAAATTCATTTTTTGCCGATAAAAACTGTTTTACAAATATTAGGCAGTAAATGATATCATTTGGTCTTTTTAGGCCGAGTTCCCTCGCGATAGCTGTAAAACATCATTACGAACAACTTTTGTGTTTTACGTTTTTGATGATTCAGACCAGAAGTACCACTTATTTTTAGACAGATTCAGCAGTAACCATTTTGGTGTTTCTAAGTTTTTGCTAACTTCTTTTTACTATAACTTTTGACTCGTTTGTCCGTTTCGGGTGATTCAAGTTGCTATGTTTACCTTTTTATCTTGTCTACAGAAATATGTAAGTTACCAAGTCCATATATAGTTGGTTTAAATAGCTTCAAATATGTAGAATATGACTAGTTTACTAGTTTTTTACTTTTACAATAATATGTGAATTAAAACATATGATTGATTATATGTACATCATGAATCAACATAGTAACCATATATATAGCATGAAATTGAAAAGATTAGGAATAATAATCATAATATAATGGAGTGATTGTGGTGATTAATTGCTTACAACTTTTGGCTTTCTAAAGAAAGGAGTAACTAGTAAGGATTAGGACTTTGATTGAACAATCTTTCAACACAGAACATCTGCTGTCAAAGATTCCTCTATCTCCCATGTTTAAGTAAGGATGTTCCTGCATAGAAAAGAGAAATTAGTTTCTCTTAGGGACCCAGACCTGTAGACGCTTGGGTCTGCCTTGTGGACCTTTAGATTTGTCAGCATTAAAAGAAACTGGTCCACTATTATACTTGAAGTTTGGTCTGGTATGTCTCCAAGTATAACCTGCCAAGGGCTTAACAGCAGTCCTCCAATTACACCTTGCAGCATAAGATTGAAACATTTGAGCTGCATTTTGAGACATGGGTCTTCTCACAAGTGAGTGAGAACCATAATGAATTCTTTGATTGAACTGGTTCACCTGTGGTTTTCTAAACTTGGGACTGGGTGATGGACTGGTAGGTTGTGATTTAAACTCAAGATGATCACTTAAACTTGCTAGAGATTAGATGTAGTAACTTGTTACTTGCAACTTCTTAGCATAAACTTGGAGTCATGAATCAAATTATAGAATGTGTGTTGGTGTGTGTGTGGCTTTTAAAATGAAGAGGAGGGAGGGGTATTTATACTAAAATAAGTAGGTTACAATACTTGGAGCCAAAGGATAGAACTTGGAGCCAAAGGATACAACTTGGAGCCAAAGGATAGAACTTGGTGACTAAGTTTACTTGCAAAAGTTTAAGCTTCCTATGTAAGCTTCTTTGACTTGGTCAACACTCAAAAAAGCCTCATATACACGTTCTAATGGGATAATGGATGACTATATGGATAAACTTGCATTATCTTGCTTTTACGGAGTCGTTTTAGTCCCTGAAAATCGCTAACTGTAAGTCGTTAAGTCACGAAACTTAAAACCGGGTATCCTAAAAATATGAAACTTGTAGAAATGATTAAACTTACCATTATAATCCATAATAAAATATAAAATGAGTGGTAAGTTCCTTCGGGTTGCTTAAACGCTGTTTAAAGCTAGAAACGCATGTCAAAAACGCGTAATTCGCTTAAAACGCAGATTTAGAAAACGAAAAATTCCAAAACTTGTGGAATTATCGTAGAATGGTAGAATTACATATTTTTAATGTTTATAGTGTTTTATGGATATAACGGGATGCCCGAATGACGTTTAAACCCTAAAGTAGTTCTCGGACACGATTTTGTGAAATCGGTTCTGAATGGATTCAACTTACGTCGTCAGGACGACTTGTCGAGTTTAATTTATCTTGTCATCATGGTAAAATAAAAATAAATTTTTTTACGGGATGAATAGTAAAAGTCAAATAGTCAAAAGTCAAAGTCAAGGTCAACTTTAAGAAGTCAAAGGGTAAAATAGTCATTTTACCTTATGAAAAATTACGGGTTGCTACAATGCCCTCTCTAAGATGGCATAAACCATTTATTTTATAGACTTGTGGTTAAGTAGAAATAAATCCGTGAAAAGGGTCGTTTGGGTTGTTGATGCAAAAAGAAAAAGAAAAGTAAAACGGGTTTTTGACTTTGAAGACTTATGGGCTAGTAATTGTGAATTTGTGACATGTTTATTAGCTTATTTAGAGTATCTATTGTGTAGCTTAGAGCTTAGGTTTTCAAAAATAACAAAACACAATAAAAAAATATATATAGGGGTGTTTGTTTTGTGCTCGGTAAAAAAAAAGAGAAAGGAAATGTTTTTGGCCTTGATTATCAATTGGGACATGTTTATCATCATATAAAGGTTATTAAAAGTATAAAGGAGATCAAAGGGGCTTAGGAACTAAACAATTCTATAGAACTTGACCTAGAAGAATAATGCCTAAAATGACTTCTAGACTAGAATAAGGCTTCAAGGCTTCAAACCAAGCTTATTTCCTTCTCTCTTAGGCTTGAATATCAGTGAGTGAGAGTGTGAGTGTGTGTTGTAGGTTATCAAATAAGGGATGAGAAGAAATGATGGAATGGGGCTCGCTATATATAGGGCAAGGGGTTAGGGTTGGATTTAATGAACTAGGCCACTTGGATGGGGTTGTCAAGATGATAAGGGACACAAGGAAGTGATAACCTAGGATTTAGTGATTTTCATGTGATCTTTGTTGAGGTGTCGAATGGTTTTAGAAGAAAACCATGTGCAAGCTTAAGAGATTTGGCCAAGGTGTTGAAGATCTTGAAGACAAGGTTGGAAGAGATAAGGTGAGGTGTAATTTTATGTCTAAGCTTAGCTTGTAAGATTTAGTTAGTTTCAAACTAAGTTAGGGTTTGTTTAGTTTGGTTTTGGTTCTAGGTCGACTAGGGAAAGAAAAAGGTGATGTTGTGGCTTCAAGTACTAGTACATAGGCTATGTTGGGTAGTAAATATAGTTAGGACTTTGTGTGAACATAGTTTAAGTATTTAGGGCCCGTTTGGTTTACAGGTGGGTTTAGGATTTATATTTGGATTTAGATTCGGATTATGATTTAGATTTGGAATTGGATTTGATGTAGGAGAGAGAAAGAAAATTAAAATAAATACAATATGTATTTAATTAAATAAAATACATATTAAAATTGAAACTATTAGTTTTAGAATATAGAATAAATACATAATAATAAGTTTGGACCCACTAAAAAGAGCAAAAGACAAAAAAAATAACAAAAGTCACCATTTTTGCCTCCTATGGTTCTAAAGGTATCAAAATACATTTTCATTCCATTGTAGTGGGCTCATATACAACCAAATAACATTGCACATTGTAGGTCCAAAAGTTTATGGATCCAAGTAGCCTTTAATGACTAATAGTAAACTTGAATAAATCCAATTTACTATATGAAGAACTCTTTGTAAAAGCTGAATGTGTTAATGCGGAATCTTAACACACAAAGTATGAAGAACACAAGAATTACTAACTTCGTATTTTCTATTAATTTACTCAAAGGCTAATGCTTACAACTCGTACCTTACCCTAACACCTTAGGAATCCTTTTATACACCAAGGAAACCATAATTGACTAACAAACTTGTAGAAGGGTAAAGATATCTTCTCCTAAGATATATCTACTCGTACATATCTATTTTCTAATATAACTCTAACAAACTATTCTATTTTAGACATAAACAGACTTAACTTACGACTATTTGTTCTGCCAGACTTAACATCTTTAGTACTGGCAGACTTAAGTCTGGTCTACCAGACTTAACTACTAAAGCTACCAGACTTAACTCTAAACAAGACTTAAATATTACAAAATATAATTCCCAACAATCCTCCCTAACTTGATCTTCACTTGTGAACTTCAAGTTCTTTTAAATTCCTGAGGATCTTGGAATTATCTTTAAGCTGCATCCTTGAGATTGTCTTTATTATGTGTTCTGTGCAGCATCATATCAGCAAACATTTAGCACTCCATGGTCTTTTCAGCAACTGTGACTATCTGTACATCAAAACATGAAAGTTTCATACTATTCTCATCACTTCCAGATGTGTGAACTTCTGTGAGAGGTGAATCATAGAAAATTTAATGGATTTGATGTCTCTTTACCAAATAGCCATTACTATTGGAGTAGCCAATGTTTTGGTGTATAAGACCATGGTACATTGATAACCATCTGATTTTTAGCAAACCATGAGCTATCAACAGATTTGTTTAGTCTTTACCGAAAGTTGTACCCTTTTGGACTAGTCATGGTTTTTCACAGCCTTTACCACAAGCCATGATCTTGTGGGCTAGCCAACTCTTCATCCACACATATATACTGAGTTGAGCACCATACAATTTTTGGCAAATTGTCAGCCATAAACGGATTTTGAGATATCTTTACCAGAGCTGTTTGCTCATGGATTAGTCAGTTCTTATGTGGGTTAGACATGGTGAACTGATAACCATTTTTTGTGTCAGTACAAAGTACTTTCACCAAGTGAAAACCCCTCAAAATCCATTTAGCTTATTAACTTTTAAAACCTACCCAACAACACTTAGAAAATTCTTTCAAACACTTAAACTTATTGTTGTTGAGCTTTTGATTCAACTAACCTCAAAAGCTGATAACATGCATCATCCTTTCTTTCAATGTAACTCTGTTTTCCTCCTCTGTTTGGAAGAATCTTCAAGACCACAACATTAACAACCAGAGCCAAAATCCCTATTAAATTTGCCAATCAAACTATACATACTATACATTTAACCTCCCGTTAAATGTAGCTATGGGTTCACCATACCAATGTTAACCACCAAGAAATTGAACCTAGGTCCATCAACGCTTTGGTCAACAGGTCAGCCACATTATTATCAGTATGAATCTTTTCCACCCTTATAAGACCCTTATAAAGTGATGCCTAATCTCTATGTGTTTGGTCTTAGAATGATAGACTGGGTTCTTAACAATACAGATAGTGCTTTCATTATCAATGTTGATTGTGGTCTTCATAAAGTTTAACCCATAATCCAACATCTGATTTTTGATCCAAAGCACTTGTCCACAACAATTTCCAGCAGCTACAAATTCAACTTCAATTGTGGAGGTAGCCACAATTTTCTGCTTCTTGCATTGCAAAGAAATCAATCTTCTTCCAAGAAATTGACAACCTCCTGTTGTGGATTTCCTGTCCATACTAGCCCCAGCATAATCACTATCATAAAAAGCTTCCAGGTCAAAAGATGACTCTCTAGGATACCATAAGCCCAAATTGGGTTTGCCCTTAAGATATCTGAAAATCCTCTTCATAGCATGAAGATGTGAAGTCTTAGGAGTAACCTGAAAACGAGAACAAACACACACAGCATACATAATATCAGGCCTAGAGGCTGTTAGATACATCAAAGATCCAATTATGGATCTGTACAATCTGAAATCCACATCAGCAGCCTGCTCATCTTTTGTTAAAGGCACCTTGGTCTCCATGGGTGTGACAGCAGATTTCACATTTACCAGATCAAACTTTTTCAACATATTAGCAACATACTTGTCCTAAGAAATGAATAACCTATCTGACTTCTGTTTGACCGTGTAGTCCTAGAAAGAAGGTGAGCTCTCCCATAGAGCTCATCTGGAATCTGCTTTTCATCAAAGCCTCAAAATCTTCACACCAAGATCTTCTTGTAGAGCCAAAAATGATATCATCAACATACACCTGCACAAGCATGATATCCTTCCTATCCTTTTTAATGAATAGGGTCTTGTCAATTGTGCCCCTTCTGTAACCATTCTGCTCAAGGAAGGTGGAGAGTGTAGCATACCAAGCTCTAGGAGCTTGATGAAGTCCATACAATTCTTTGATGGCTTTATAAACCCTCCTAGGATGAGCTGGATCAACAAAACCAGGAGGTTGAGCAACATAAACCTCCTCATCAATAGTGCCATATAGAAATGCACTCTTAACATCCATTTGATAGACTATAAACCCTATATATGATGCATAGGCCAAAAATAACCTGATGGCTTCAATTCTAGCCACAGGATCAAAAACCTCATCACAGTCTATTCCTTCCTCTTGTTTATACCCTTGGGCCACTAATCTAGCCTTATTTCTAACAACCACACCTCTTTCATCCTTCTTATTTCTGAAAACCCACTTTGTACCTATTATCTTAGCTCCATCAGGTAGATCTACAAGAACCCATACCTTCTGCAATTCAAATTGCAATAACTCTTCTTGCATGGCTTCTATCCAACTTTCATCAGTAAAGGCTTTAGCAACAGTCAAGGGTTCTTCCTGAGATAAGAAACAAGCAAATAGACAATGTTGATAATCTTTGTGGTTGTTTCTTTGCTGCTTCTAAATATGACCAATTAATGCATGAGGACCAGACAATTTTTGAATTTTGCTCCTTGTCTTAACAGCTGATGTAGGATCACCAGGTATATTAGCTTTAGGATGATCTTCGTAAATCCTAAGAGTAGGAGTGGGACTGACATTAATTTCATGAGGCAGATTGTTGAAGTCAGTTACCACACCATTTGCATCATAAGAAGCTGTCTCAAAAATTCCTTCATCAGTTTGATCATAAACATTCAGTTCAGGCATTGTTGAGTCATAGCAATCATCATCAACATTTCCAGACGTAGCAGATGCACTACCAATATTATTGAAGTTAGTACTGGTGGGCATGACATTAGGTACTGGTGAATTAGACTTGTCAGAATTAACAGCTCCATTACCAGTATTAATGGTATTAATACTGGTAGCCTTGAAAGTAGATTCTGGTCCCAGATGCTTTACAGTAATAACATCTAAATCTCTTTTGAATGCCTGAATAGCATCTGAATCATTAGTAGGGATGCTTGACTGCTGAACTATTGTAGACATAACCACTTGCTCATCTTCCTCCTTAGAAATTTCAGATCCAATACCAGCATTGTTAGTGTCTTCAGAGGACCCTGCATTTCTGTTAGCTTGATTGTCCAGAGACACAGGAATATAGTTCATAGAATCAAATAGATAGTCAATGTCAAACATCCATCTATATCCTACTCCCTTTACATTTGGCTTTTTCTCAATAAAATTAACATGCAGAGTTACTTCTACTCTTTTAGTCACTAAATTATATACCCTATAGGCCTTACTATTTAGTGAATACCCAACTAAGAAACCCTCATCTGATTTTCCATCAAATTTCCCAAGCGCACTAAGAGTATCAAGAATTGTGACATGGCACCCAAAAGGCTTTATGTGGCTAACAGTAGGCTTATACCCAAAAAGAAGCTCATAAGGAGTCTTGAGCTGAGGTTTGGTCACTCTTACTCTATTGAAGATATAAGAAGCACATCTAACTGCTTCAGCCCAAAAGGTAGTAGGCAAGAGTGAGTCAGCTAAGTAGGTTCTAGCTGCCTCAATAAGGGTTCTGTTCATTCTTTCAACAACTCCATTCTGCTGAGGAGTCCTAGCACTACTGTATTCCTGTTTTATCCCTTTGTCCCCACAGAACTCAAGCATACTTCTTTTCTTAAATTCAATGGCATTATCTGATCTAATAATATTAACCTTATGGTCAATCATATTTTCTATCTGCCTAATGAATGTCTGAAGGATGCCCTGAAGTCTCATCCTTGGTAGATAAAAAGAAAACCCAACAGTATCTGGTACAATCATCAGTAATGACAAGACAAAAGGATGCATGATTTATACTTTTAACAGAGGTTGGTCCAAAAAGGTCAATATGCAAGGTATGCAATGGGGCAGTAACAGCTCTTTCTAATTTGGCCTTGCATGATGCTTTGTGTTGCTTTCCCTTATGACAGGCAACACAAGTATGCTCATTTTTTAAAACCTTGGAAGGTAGACCTCTTACAAGGTTTCCCTTCACAAGTTCATTTAGATTCTTAAAATTTATATGACCTAACCTTCTATGCCATAATTTAGACTCATCAATAGTGGCCTTTGCAATCAAACATGCAAAACCTTTAGCAGGTTCAGGTGTCTTCATATCAAAACTGTACATGTTGTGTTATCTTGGGACTCTAAGAAGAATCTGATTTTCATCAGGCATCTTAAATTCTGAAGTCAACACAAAACATTCAATCTAAGTAAAAAGAACCTTATGCTGCTTATCACAGATTTGTGATATTGAAAACAAATTAAAATGGCCCAGTTCTTTTACAAAGGACACACTATCAAATTCTAAATTACCAACCTTTATTCTACCGTTTCCTGTGATGTAGCCTTTGCTACCTCCAAAAGTAACCGAACCACCTTTGATATCTTCAAACTCATCCAAGTAGTCCTTGTTACCAGTCATATGCCCAGAACATCTGCTGTCAAAGATTCCTCTATCTCCCATGTTTAAGTAAGGATGTTCCTGCATAGAAAAAAGAAATTAGTTTCTCTTAGGGACCCAGGCCTGTAGAGGCTTGGATCTGCCTTGTGGACCTTTAGATTTGTCAGCATTAAAAGAAACTGGTCCACTATTATACTTGAAGTTTGGTCTGGTATGTCTCCAAGTATAACCTGCCAAGGGCTTAACAGCAGTCCTCCAATTACCCCTTGCAGCATAAGATTGAAACATTTGAGCTGCATTTTGAAACATGGGTCTTCTCACAGGTGAGTGAGAACCATAATGAAGTCTTTGATTGAACTGGTTCACCTGTGGTTTTCTAAACTTGGGACTGGGTGATGGACTGGTAGGTTGTGATTTAACTTTCATATACCCAGAATTAACTTTAGCTTAGCCAGTTTTAACATGACCAGTATTAACTCTAAACATATTACCAGTATTAAAATTTTTCCTACCAGTACTAACTTGAACACCAGTACCCACCCTTGGTCTAACAGAATTAACATAAGTACTACCAGTATTAACGGGTGATGGTCTAGTAACAAACTTATTAGCATGGTTAATCATGTTCACATTATTCTACACTGGTTTATTTACCTCATTCCCAGTGTTTACAGCCATTTTCTTTCTTTCTTCAACTTCTCTAGCCATTTTCTTTTCATGGAAGTCACAATCTCTAATCAGATGGCTTAAGCTATTGCATACAAAACATCTTTTAACCCCAAAGGAGTAACCTGCACCTAACTCCTTTTCCATTCTAGCATTCCAGTTAACCTTGTCAGTGCTGTGTATTTCTATTTTCTGCCTAGGAGTTATTCTTAGAGGAACAAAGCTAGGTGAATCTGATTTTAGCTTAGATGGAGACACACTAGGTTTAACTGGTTCAGGTTTAGAGGTCCTTATGGGTTCACACTTAAGTTTTAGAGAACATTCAGAGATACTTCTAGTAGGTCCTTCACTGTCATTGGATTGACAGGAAGAGTACTCACTGGTCTTATCTTCTTAGACACTGGTGTCAGAACTTTTCTCAAAGAATCTTTTACTGTTATTGGATTGACAGTTAGTAAATTCAATGAAATAGTCCTGAGAAGCAACAGTTTCAGGGTTCTTCCATTTGCTATAGTCAAATAAGGACTCATCATATTCTTTTTCAGGTTTAGGAGTATAATCATCATTAATTGGTGGTGGAACTCCCTTGTTATTGTCAGTTTTAGCAAATCTATGATATATAGGTTTACCTTCAAAATCACTTTTTGAATTAACAAAGACAATTTCCATCACCTCTTCCTCATATCCTAAAACCTATTTATCTGATTTTATCCCATACCCTAAACCAATCTTACTTGTTGAGCTCATTCCTGAATCTACTAGCTTCCACAGATTTTTATTACTATTTTGCCATTTATCAACTATCTTTTGCAATTCTTCTTTATCTTTAACTGCTTTCATACCTATTCTCCTATATTTTCTAAGCTTCTCATCCTTTTCAAATATTTCATTACCTTGGAAAATAAGCTTTTCATTAAGAGATGCATTTTGTTTTTGAAGAGTATTTACTTTTTTTCTAATTTTTTAACAGCACTTTCATAAGAAAGTAATTTAACTTCTTGATCACCCAATTGACCCATCTGTTCATCACAAAGAGACTGCAGTTTATTGTATGAATCAGTGCAAATTTTTGTGCATAAAATACCTCACTGCTGGAGCTTATGGCCATGAGAGCAAAATTGACTTTTGTCCCGTCAGTAGGATGCTCTCCCCAGTTAATCACACCAGCTTCCAAGGTTAGCAGCCCAGTCTGATTCTTGTCTTCCTTCTCAGCATGCCTAGGATAGAAGGAATCCCTTTTCTTTTCTTCATTGGCCTCCTTTAATGTACATTCCTTAGCAAAGTGACCCCTCTCTTGACACCTGTAGCACTTCAGCTTTGATTTGTCAAATCCCACTGGTCTCTTTCCATCAAAACGCACTTGCCTACCAGTCTTCTGGAAGAATTTCTTCATCCTTAAGGCAATCATTGCACACTGCCAGTTGATATCCATTTCCTCCATCTCCCCATCTTCAATCTAATCCGAGTCTTTATTTAGAATTTTTTCAGATTGATTAGAAAACAGTGAGTAGATGATCTTATCAGCAAAGCCAACAGCCTCATCCTTTTCCTTTACACTAGTAGAAACTGTATAGCTACCAGAACTAAAACCACTACCAGACTTAATTCTGGTTTTAGTGTTCTTGCCTTGAGAGACAAAGGCAACATTGTTGTCACTTGAAGAAGCTCTTGAATTTCCCTTGATGTCTTGTTCATAAACTCTGAGATTGTTATACAAGTCATCTATTGACAAGGTGTCAATATCTTCTTTAGTTCTCATGATCATTGCTAGATTTGACCATTCAGTGGGCAATGATCTCAGAAACTTCATATTAGCATCTTCATTGGACACTTCAGATCCATGTGCTTCCAATTGTGATAGGAGTTGTTGGAACCTGTCATAGCCTTTCTCCAGGACTTCAGAACTGCTAATGGTAAACGCTTCAAACTGTTGTTTATAAATAGCTTTTTGCATTTTCTTGGAGTTAGCATTACCTCCAAATCTGGTTCTAATAGCCTCCCATATCTCCTTAGCATCATCCATACTGTGGAAACTTTTGAGATGTTCCTTTGGTATGGCCATCAATAGGAGAGTTCTTGCCTTTCTTTCTTTCTCCACAGCAAGTATATCTACAGCAGAGATTGGTGGCAGAACCCTGACTACGCCATATTTACCCTTGGAGATTTTTTTTATTTGAATTCCCATTCTGGATCACTTTTCAAACCTCATTATCTACATATTCCAGATAATGTTCCATCTCCATGGCCCATATGTCATATTCTTCCTTTTTCAGAATAGGAAGTTTGACGTTGGAGATAGTTGTTGTTGTTGTTTTTGTTGTTGTTTCTTAGATCCTTCTTCTGATGCTTCAGTTTCTTGGTCAGTGTCCTCTTCATCACTAAGATGGTTTGAGAAGTTATCATGATGAGACATTCTTTAGGGTTTATAAGTGAGTTGAGATGAGTGTTATTGGTGTGTTTTGTTTCTTCAAATCAGAGTTCTTCAAAAGGCTCTGATACCACTTGTAGGTCCAAAAGTTTATGGATCCAAGTAGCCGTGAATGACTAATAGTAAACTTGAATAAATCCAATTTACTATATGAAGAACTCTTTGTAAAAGCTGAATGTGTTAATGCGGAATCTTAAGACACAAATTATGAAGAACACAAGAATTACTAACTTCGTATTTTCTATTAATTTGCTCAAAGGCTAATGCTTACAACTCGTACCTTACCCTAACACCTTAGGAATCCTTTTATACATCAAGGAAACCCTAATTGACTAACCAACTTGTATAAGGGTAAAGATATCTTCTCTTAAGATATCTCTACTCGTACATATCTATTCATAGTATAACTCTAACAAACTATTATGTTTTAAACATAAACAGACCTAACTCACGACTATTTGTTCTGCCAGACTTAACATCTTTAGTACTGGCAGACTTAACTACCAACACACTTAAGTCTGGTCTACCAGACTTAACTCTAAACAAGACTTAAACATTACAAAATATAATTCCCAACACACATGAATCATTTCATTCATTTATTCCACACCCTTCAAGCAAACGGACCCTTAGTTAGTTTTTAGTTAAGTATAGTTTAGGTAAATTACATATTTAACCATCATGCATTAGATACTTGTACCACATGCTTTAGGAACTAGTAAATTGGGTTTAAAAGTTATAAGAAAGTCAAATTTAAAGGCTTGTGCATTATAGATTTGTACCATGTGCTTTAAAGTAGGTACACTGAGGTTTATAATGTGATTTTATGTAAATATTAAGCTTTTATGCATTAAATACTTGTATATTAGTATTTTATAAAAGTATCATGTACATTTTAATTAGACTTTGTGATTTTATTTACATAAAATCATAGAGTTGTAGATTAAGGCTTATTACAGGAAATAACGTAAAGGTAGGGTTCTGTGCTTAAAAACTTGCACATTAGCTTCAGGAGTGTTGTACTTTAGGGTTTATGATTTTATTACATAAATTCATAGTTATAGAAAATTAGGGTTTCGCGAGAACTCAAATGATTGGCAAACGATTTTCTTAAACGTTTGATAATCGTACGTTAACGAAATGGCGTAAAATAGTAATTAAAAGTTGAAAACTTTTATACTTGACATATAGGGATGTTTATGTGAAATAAACATAAGGCATGTTGGTTTCGGTCCGCGTGTGAGCATGTTTATTGTGAATGTGAGTTACGTCACATTTTCTAGTCATTGCGATCAAATAAACTGATAACGTAGAAAACAAATTATACGTAGAAAATGGATAAGTATTCTTTATTTAGTATATTGTATTTATTTAACACAAGGTGAAATTTTTTACTTTTTGTTACATTACGAGTACATTTCAAACCTTCCTTTTAGGTATCTAAGGACATTCAAGGCACTATGCAGATGAGACACTAGAGAAGAGTGCATATGTTGGGATAAGCAATGAACAGTATATGATATATCAGGTCTGGTGTGAGTGGTATATATAAGTTTAACAAAAAGTGTTTGACAACCAGTAATGTTATCTAATTGTGGATCATCATGCTTGGTTTAGATAGAAGAACAAAGTTAGCTTCCATAGCAATTGAGAAACGCTTACAGAAAAGTAGTCCAAACTCATGTAAGAGTTTCAAACAATATTGTTAGGTCACCATATTAATAACACAAGCATCAATATAAGAAATAGAGAAGGAGAATGATCGGTTGAACAATAATCAAACATACACACACGTATGAATAAGGCCGGTTATGCGTAGAGAGTGAATGAGAGAATAAATTGAACAACCAACCCTCAAGTGAGGGTTATTACAAGGTATTTATAGGAGAGGGAGTTAGGGCAACACTCCTAGTCCCTTCCTTTCTCTTATGGACTTGGGCATAGGCTTATGGGCCTTCTACATAAGCCTAAGCTAATAACAAACATAAAGGCCATATTAAGCTAACTATTACAAATGAATCACTAACACTTGAATAAGGTTTAGGAGTGATTCCAACAATCTCCCCCTAAGTGTTAGTGATGAATGAATGAGTGATAAACGTTGTAGGTGCTGATGTAATAGTAGCTTTGATGTCTTCTGACATTCTTCTTTCTTGTGAGAAGAGGTGTCTTGATTCGAACAATCTCCCCAGTGTAGAGAAATTGTTTCCTTTGACAAGTTCTGCTTTGACGTCTTCATTTTCTTTGTTCTTTAGTACTTTGTTCTTTGAAAGTGATAGTATGTTGAGGTAATCTGCATCAGGTCTGCTTCGCTGCTCCAGTGTCTCCACATCTTTCTCCAACATGCTCACACGCTCTTTAACGTCGGATTATAGTTGATGAAGTTCTTTAAGTCTTTAAACTTTGTAGATTCGTTGTAGACAAAGAATCATTCTGACTTTGTGTTGCCTTTGATTATGAGAGAACTTTCATAAGTGATGTTGTTGGTATGAGCAGGTGGAGAATCTGCACGATCAGTCCGCTCCAGAGCTTCCATAAGAAGTAAACATAGAAAAGGTTAGTAATAAGCGGATTCCGGCACTTACAAGTTTGAACTTCGAGAGTGTTAACAGCATAGTGTGAAAACACAACTCTAATTCTCACAAAGGCCGTTCCTGAATCGGAGTCCCACAAGTGAGATAACGCGATGTACCAAAGTACACCTACGGTTCAGATGAGTCGCTGAGGTACACCGAAGCATCACCTCACGACTGTAGACCGTTTGAGACCACTAAGTGTAATCCACGGGGAGTTACCGAAGCGACCTGCTGTCAGGGCTGTTTGATGTTGACCCTGGCAGGAGTTTCCATTCAATCACTGAGGATCACAGATGTGAACCTCTCATAAATGTTCTCGACAGATTGCTAGGATCTGTGTAGGACTCGATAACATACCACTGTTGTTCTTATTGTTGAGCAACAAGTGATGAAATGTCAAGTGTACCTATGAGATCTTTTGATGAATCTCGTGGCTCTAGACTCAATAGTGCGTTTTAGTTTTCCTGAGCGGAGACTAGGGAGAGGGTCTCCTTCTTCAATACCAGCAATCTCTAAGAGAAAGCCAATAGTTTACGTAGGGTTCCCTGTGAGAATGAAACAAGCTTCTTTCGGGAGAAACTTGAGTGGCTAAGAAGGTTTAATGCATGCGTCACTGGGTCCATGACGACTTTTAATCTTCAATACCGGCGTCATCAAGTGACAACCAGTAGCATATGAATTGAACCAGATGTCTGCCCTAAGTTGAATAATCTGGAGGGCTATTTCTTTTCACCCTTTTCTTTGCTTTTCTTTTTAATTCTTCAACTCCTTCTTTCTCCGATTCTCATTTTCTCCTTTTTATAATCATACCTAAGGACTTCTAAGTACTAACTATTTGTGATGTCCTTGGGTAGATCCCTCCGGCTCTGGCAGATCATAGGACGGTTATTCCTAACCTTAGTCACCTTATAACTCCATGACTAACCTATGTTGCCATAAAACCATTTTCTTGAAAATCTCTCAAAGTGGTTATGATTGAAAAACATTTTGTACCACTGTAAGAGTTTGATCATTTGCAGAAATACTCCCCCTCCACACGTTCTTAAGTGTTTAGACAGAAATTTGCATGGTGAGAGAAGAGCGCGCACTTTTGAATTGATCGACTTAAGATAGACAATTCCCTGAGGGACACGGTTACGTTGCATAGTTAAAGAGTTACATTGTCAGCTTTTAGGTGACAACTAGCTCTAATAACTACCTTGAAGGTGTGGACAAGCCTCGAAAGGTTGTCAAACCCGTCAAAGTTCATGTCTATCAAGAGCTTCTCGAATAGGTACAATTTACTTGGATAAGTCTTTGGAAGACAAATCTTTTCAATGTATGATTGTTCAGATCCCGTCAATTCATGGGTTAAGTCTTTTCACACGACGATTCAAGTAGCAAATCAACATATTTCTTATCACAATAATTTTCTCCCCCTCAAAAATGGCATATAAATGTTATTTTTGATAACGTTTTGATAAAAAAATATGACCATTTCGAGTTTTGTGGGAAGATTATCACGAAGAACAAGTTGTTTGAACAAAGATTTTAGCAAATACGCCCCCTCAACAAGTAATACTAACTTTTGAGGTTTTGAAAAACGTAAGGGGAAGTACTTGTTCGTTTGAGCAAAACCTTGAAAAATGAAAGGTTTGATAGGTTTTACTCAAAAGTAAGAAGCTTTCGCTCCTTTTATAGGATTGTGGCACTGAAGCGTACCACAGGGTCCTTTCATTACAAGAACGGGTTGTACACTGTTATGTGTGCACAAGCCATTGACAATATAAAATCACACATCCAAATTAATATGAAATAGAAGCAGTTTAAGGGGTACCAGGTAGTCCAGTAATATCACCAGGAATGCGAGCAGGGCGTTGATAGCCGGTGAGAGTAATCCTGGGACGACCACCTACAAAGCTCTCTAGTGTTCTGAACTGGTCCCTTCTGTACAACCTCTCATAAATCATGGTGATGATCCTCTCCACATCCCGTCTGTCCTGAGAGTTCCATCGCTTTGGAGTCCCAATGTCTTCATGTATATCCTTCAACCTATAAGCCAATCCATCCCTAACCTTCTTCAATGTATGATCCCCAAACTTGTGAAGATCTCTACACGCCATCAAGCAGCTTCGTTGTAGCTCACTACGGTAAATTACTCCGAATGGTTTGCTGATGAGGGTGTATTGTGGAAGCTGGTTGATGTCGGGAAGTTCTAGCTGAGGTCTGGTGAAGTTGACACGGGTCTGATACGACTCAACAGCAAGTTGTAGATCTTCTACACGTTTCTGTATCACTATGCTTCTGATGAATATGAGCAAGGACTTGATGTATTCACGTTGAATTTCAGTCGAGAATTGTCTCATGCGTCCCTGTACTTTGGCAAGATACAAATCTTTAATGTCGTTGAGAGACAAGTTCTGAAAGTCCGGTTCACAGAATTCATAGTCTCTTTCGTCTTGTCTTTTGACCACAATTTTCTTGAGGAAAGTGTAGTCCCATTTAGACGAAAGAGCTACATGCTTAACAGCAACGATTCCTTTAGTACTAAACACTTCATGTTGAGACTTCTGAACCTGGCAGCTTCTGTAGTAGATTCGTCGGCGTTCCGGCCAATGGTGAATCCCATACATTGCATCACGGTCATACAATTCCACACTGTTGGAAAACATGTGGGTAGCCTTTTCCTCGATGGCTATGCAGTTAGAGTATATGGTTGTCGGGAACGGAAGTGTCAGTGATGTAGCATATTTCCTTGAACCATCACTGCCGTGTAGAAGAAATTCCAAGTCGTTGTTGAAGAAGTAGCAAAATGGAATCTTAGGCTGATCTGGTTGGCCAATCGTTGGTAGAGGTTTAGACCAGTCGGTGTAGTAAGGATCATTGTCTTTCCTGGAGAAGTCGATGTTTGCTTCAGGGTTGAGCCAATCAATGTTGTTGGACATGGCTCGTGCTATGTTTTCAAGATGGTATTCAACCTCGATGGCACTTTTTGAGCTGTCTTTTAGCAGTTGAAAGGCTTCATTCTTGATTCGTTTCAACTCTGATTTCGTCATCTTCTTCACTCGGAATTTTTCTTGCAGTAACTTTGCATGCTCTAGTGTACTACCGTCTACCAGATCTTGACCTTCAGATGGATAGGGAGTAGAATTAACAAGTGTAGAAAACCAGTCGTATTCATCAGTGTCATCCTCGTCTAGCCATGATACGACGTCAGCCTTGGGCGCCTTCTTCTTCTTTTTCTTAGGCCTAGATGAGGATTCTGGTTTCTTAACTTTGTCGGGAGAGGTGGGTTGTTGTTGGGGCTCATGGACTTCCTCATCGTCACCACCCATATACTCAAAGTGATCACCGGTTTTCTGAGTCTGGGGTGGTAACTCAGAATCCTGAGGTTTGTCAGTAGAAGAGCGAGGAGGAGATCTTTGTTGAGCTGGAGTCCTTTGGGGTAGAGGTTGCATGGAGGATGATTCACCAGACTTCTTCCGGCGTTTAGGCTCGTCATTCTTATCCTTATCCTTATCTTCTTCGTCTCTTGGACGTTTAGGCCTTTGAGCTTCTTCCTTGTAAGCTGATTTGAGTTGGTATTCCAGCAGTGCTTCAAACAATTTACCTTCGGAAGAAGTAAATGTTGCAGAGCGTTTAGACATTTGAGCTACCAGCCTGTTAACCAATTCAGCATCTGAGAATATTATGGGATCAACTGGGTTGATGTTGACATGCATTGGTGTTGATCTCATAGTTTGCTTGGCCAAATGTAATAGATTTGGATAGAGTTGTTTGGTAAACATCTCCTTTGTAACTCCAGGAACGATGTCAAGAAGGTACTTGTGAGTGTAACCTTTGATCATCTCGTTCATTTCCCCTTAAGGATCACGTTCCATGAACTTCTGGATGTACTCCCTTGCAGCTGATATCTTGTCATTCTCTTCATGAAGATACTAAACCTGGTCAGCGAGAAAATTCAGCTTCCTGTAAAGCATGTCTTTCTTCCTGACCTGCTTGACGGCTTTAACGATTCTTGTCTTTGTTCAAGAAATCCAAGAGTCTGTTGGCTTCTTCACTGATTTGGATGTGGATCTTGTTGATCTTCTGGATGGTGGTTGTGAAGAATGAGAAGATGAGTCTGATGATGATGATACGTGAGGAAGCTCGGGGTCCTTTGGTGGTTCAGAAGTTTCCTCCTTAGAACGTGCGGGACTGTCTAGAAGAAAATGATCATAGGCGGATTCTTCTTCATTTCCAGACTTAGCCGTTTCATCAACCTTAGTATCATCAACAGGAGTTTTCTCAGTCTTTTCCATTTCTGGTTCCTCAATATCAAAGTTGATGGAATCCTCAATCTGCCGTTGTTGTTGTTCGTGGGTGATGGTAGTACCAGTTCCCTTATCAGGTTGATTAACTGCATCAAGAACTGGTGTGGCTTGAGTACCACCACTTGAACCACCAGGGCCACGAGTTTGATCTTTTACGAATGCTTCGGCAAGATTTTTATGTCTGGGTTCCTTCAACTTCCTTTGATATTCCTTTTGCTCATCTATTGGTTCTTCTTCAGAGCTCTCCTTATCATGTTCAATCACAGGAGTTTTCCCTTTACCTTTGTCAGCTGGTGGACTGGGAGGTTTAGCTACTGATGGAGTTATATCGGTTGCAGTTTCAGAGTAGAAGACCTCATCGTCTGATTTGGTGTCATCAGAGCTTTCGTCCACTAGCTTTCTTGGCGGTTCAGGCTTGGGAATGGGAATAGGAACAACTTCCTTAGAGGGAACTTTCCGTCTGTGGCCAGGTTTCCTCTTAGGGAACTTCCTTTTACTCTCAGTGCTTGCAGCACTTCCTGCACTTCCTCTTCTGGTTTTCCTTGTGGGTGTGCCAGAAGACTTGTCATCAAGAAAACCAACTTTGCTTTCTTCAACTGCTACCAGATACCTTTTGTATGTGTAGATCTTTTTGATTTCATCAGACAGAAGATGATCTGGCAACACAGCACCCTGTTTCTTTGTTGTTGATTCCTTGAATCTGACAGTTAGAGTAGGTTTAGTCAACATGTCGTGATTGTTGGGATCATTGAGTCTCTTGGGGATATCAGGATTAAGCCCAAGTGCTCTTTGGATCAGCAGTTTTGTATATCTGATATAAGGAATCTTTGAGCCAAGCTTTTTGAGGAATGACATCATGTCGTCCCATATCAGAGCTTCAATTTCGATGTGCTTCATGTTGATCAAAGCCCAAAAGATCTGCAGTTCCACGAGCTTGGGATGCTCATAGCCACTGTCACGACCGGAAACAGATTTGGTGATGATGATGTAGAGAGTTCTCCAGGGTTGAGGAATATTCTTAAGATCCATGTATGAATGCTTAGTGATTACTCCTGTAGCTTCGTCATAACCAATGTCGATCATGAATTGTAGAACAGTCTCTTCAGTTGGTGCAGCAACGTAATCGGTAGGCTCGATGTCGGGAATGAGGAGAACAGTCCTTAAGTCTGCAGGTGTGATGGTGACTTGTTTGTGGTTCAGAGTCACTGTCACAGCATTTTGTCCTTTGATCTTTTGCATTGTGTTCCAGAACTGATGAATGTAGATCTCAGGCACTGTAGCAGAATTTGAGAGCATGTTCTGATAAGGATGATTCTTCAGAATATCCACAGCAATCAAGCAAGAAGATTCCGAGCAGGTGAGAGTTTCAAAGTCAACACGAAGGTTATTCTTTCCTATCTTCGTCAGATAGCCATTAGGGAAGATATCAGCAACGGTGAGAACATTTGGTGCATCCACATTCTGCATTTGAGCGTCCATGTCGTGATCTGAAAGATATTTAGCCAGAAGAACCAACATATCGAAAGACATTATGTTAGTCAACAGATGGTTATATTGTCTAGTTATTGAATGTGATATGTCGATGATTGTTACGAGTCCAATGTCACTTGTTTGTCCAATAGTCTAATGACGTCGTGATTAGTTTCGTGAGTTAACTAACTTTAAGTTTTAAAGTCCATGTTATCACTTATTTTTCACAACATATTAAACATATAAGCTTATTAGTGACATTATTGGTTTCATGGCGTTATGATTTATTTATTTACAAGTTTGCACGCGTAACAATTCATAATAAAGGTTAAACAAGGCTTAGGCGTAGAAATGGCAAGCTTATGCGTAAACAGGAGAGGTATACGCGTAAACGCAAGCTTATGCGTAGATTCTTGACTTACGCGTAAGAAATATTACGCGTAGGAAAAGGGGACCTTATGCGTAGAGCTTACGCGTAAGCGTATATGGAACCTTACGCGTAAGGCTTACTCGTAAGAGTAGTCCTTATGCGTAGAGGTCACTGTTTACGCATATCCTTCACAGGATATGCGTAGTCCCTTATGTAGAACCTTACGCGTAACAGTTACATGTAAGTTTACTCTTACACATAACTCTCTACGCTTAAGGTGATCCTTAGGCGTAGTTTGCTAGTAACCTTGATTCTGAATTTTCACTTGTAACAAACCTGAAATAATTTCATCATAGCATCAATATTAACACATACATTCATTCTATAACAGATTTAATCACGAACACTCATTCAAACGGTTAGGCGAAAAAACCCTTATGCGTAAAACAAAACCCTAAAGTTCATGAATTACGCCTAAGAAATTTGGCCATGGAAAATGCATCAAAGTTTTTCTGGTAGTACTAAGAAGTCATGTGAGTGTTATGACCAAGTTTTAACATCAAATTCTCAGTGAATCAAAAGTACCCAAATGTCAAGAATGTTAAACCCTAATTTCTAATTATCAATCAATTAGTGTTACTGGGTTGATTCTAAACATGGATATGATCAATTCATCTTGTAAACAACAACACATAACAATCTTTTTAACCAAAAACGTTCTCATTTGAAAACACCCAATTTCACGCATAAACCCTAATTCCCAAAATCAATCAATCCGTGTATCTCGGTGTGTTTAAGTGATGAAAACGTAATCATTGATGTTAGGAAAATGTTTTGACACTATCATTTTAACCACAAACACACAAACTTGATTATGTGTTCATACGCATATGCGTAGACCACAAAATCAACCATATACGTAAATCTAACCGTTGGATTTGTTTAAGATTCAAAACCAATGTTTGTAATCATGTTAGAAACATAAAACCACTTACAGTTTGTTGATCAAAAACACGGATTAGACGAATGATTCTTTGGCGTAGGATATGTTTGGTGAAAATTAAATGTGAAGAGTTAATGAGGTTGGTGGGTAGTTTTGTTAAAATAAGTTTATGCTTTTGATAGTTTTAGCCCCTCCACCTTTTCCATTTTCATCCAATGCCTTTAACTTACATTTTGGTTACAAAACAGAAGATATATGGAAAGACTTTTGACGACACTCCCCCTTGACTTAAGAAATAATGAAGGTTTATAAATTTTAGTCCGAGGAGTGTCAGAAAGCCAGAAATGTGACCACCATTATTTAAAGAAACAACAGGGATAAGGTAACATGCAAGTACAGTGTTTTATGAAACTAAAAAATACTTGTTTTCTCCCCCTCAACACTTGATCGAAAAAATACTGAATTTTGAAAGATTTGAGTGTTGACGGAAGAATTGTACTTGCCATGTTAAAAAAATATAGATAGAAGAATATTTTTGTTGTTTTATCAGGTTTTATATTTTTGTATTTTGTTTTTGAAAAATATTTACAAAAGAGGTTTTGGTGTTTGACTGGTTTTTAAGAATGTTTTAAGAGTTCATCCAGTTCCTCTTGAGTCAAACACCGCATACCAATCCGGTGGACCAACTCATTAAACCTGGCAGGAGCTAAGGCTTTGGTGAGAAGATCTACCAATTGGTATTCTGTACCCACGAAGTATAATTCAACAGTACACTGTTCCACATGGTCCTTGATGAAGTGATAGCGAAGATCGATGTGTTTTGATTTCGAGTGTTGAACAGAGTTGCACGAGATTGCAATAGCACTCCGATTGTCGCAGTACATCGGGTTTCTGTCAAATACGTAACCATAGTCTTTGAGTTGTGTTCGCATCCAAATGACTTGCGCACAACACGCCGACATGGCTACATATTCTGCTTCTGTTGAGGACAGCAATGTACAATCCTGCTTCTTTGATTGCCAAGACACCAGTTTGTCACCAAGAAATTGTAGTGCTCCTGAAGTACTTTTCCGAGAGTCTAAGCATCCTGCGTGGTCAGCGTCTGAAAAAGCTATTAGTTCAAAACCAGAATCCTTCAGATACCTTGATGTATCGGAGGATCCTTTTATCCTCTGAGAGGTGGGTTTCAGTTGGTCTTGACTGATTACGGGAGCAAAGATATACGGCGAAGACAATATCAGGTCTGCTGGCTGTTAGATACATGAGAGACCCAATGATACTATGGTATTTTGTAGTTTCAACCAGTTTCCCATGCAAATCAGCGTCTAGCTTCTTGGTATGTGACATTGGTGTGGCATAAGTATCACAGGTATTCATTCCAAATTTGTTCAGAATTTCAAGGGCATATTTGGACTGACTTAGAAAAATACCACGGGGTGATTGATGAACTTGCAATCCGAGAAAGAATGTAAGTTCACCCATCATTGACATTTCAAAATGTTTTGTCATAAGTTTTGCAAAAGCATTTGAGAATTTTAAATGTGTTGACCCAAAAATGATGTCATCCACATAAATTTGAACGATTAAAATATGTTCCCTGTGATATTGTATGAAAAGTGTAGGGTCGACCGAACCTTTTGTGAAATTATTGGCAATTAGGAAAGATGATAACTTATCGTACCACGCCCGAGGAGCCTGTTTGAGACCGTAGAGAGCTTTGTTCAGTTTGAAAACATGGTTCGGGAATTGTGGATCAACGAATCCTTCTGGCTGGCTGACATAAACCGTTTCTTTTAGTTGCCCATTCAGAAAAGCAGTTTTGACATCCATCTGAAAGACCGTTATATTCATATGAGCCGCGAATGCGAGAAAGATCCGAACAGCTTCAAGACGATTGAATTGGTTGAGTTCTTCTTGCATGGATTCAATCCAGTTGTCTTTTGTCATTGCGTCTTTAATGTTTTTAGGCTCAGTTTGGCAGACAGTGAGTGCATAAATGCAATGTTCACCATCTGTGTAAAGGCGTTGTCTTGTAACGACTGGTTGATTTGGGTTGCCAATAATGTTCTCAAGAGGATGGTATTTTTTCCAACGATGTGTAGAGGGTTGATGTTGGTATACATTGTGCAAATTTTGAGGATTCAAATGGTTTGTTGATGATTCCACGACATCAGGTGCAGCAGTTTCATTGTCAAACGGGTTAAAGAACGCATTTGGATCAAAATCTGCAGGTGGGGGTACTTCATTAAGAACATCAGCAGCTGGTTCAGCGTCGTTGGAAGCAGTTTGTTCAACTGTTGTTGTAGAGTCAACTGGTGGTGCTTCTTCAACAGTAGTTGTTGTAGCAGGTGTATCAGGTATAAGAGTAGTATCAGGTTGAGCAGCGGAAACAGCGGATACACCTGGAGCACGTTCATCAATGTCATCACTAAACAGCGGAGCAAATAGCGTTTCCATTTGTTGACGAGTAAGCTGGGGGCTTAGTTCAGCTGATGATGGGGTTTGAGGGAAGTTTAAACGGTTATGACCGGGTTCTAAGCTGTTATGCTCAGAAGCCATTTCTGTAAGTTCATCAAAATTAGCATGAATTGTTTCCATAACCTGCTTTGTACGACGATTCCAGATCCGGAAACCTTTTGAATTCTCACAGTATCCAATAAATACTCCAATGTCAGCTTTGGCTTTGAGCTTTCCAAAGTCTTCACGATCATTATTTGGGTAGCAAAGAGATCCAAATACATGAAAGTGTTTGAGATTCGGCTTTCTGTTGTGGATAAGCTCGAAAGGTGTTTTGTTGTGGCGTTTTGTGATCATTGAACGGTTTTGAGTATAGCATGCAGTTGATATAGCTTCTGCCCATAAGTAATCTGGAAGTTTAGCATTAATTAACATTGTTCTTGCAGCTTCCACTAACGTTCAGTTTCGTCTTTCAACAACTCCGTTTTGTTTTGGTGTCCGTGCAATAGATGTTTAATGCTCTACTCCCATTTTCTCAAAAAATTCTCGAAGAGTTTGGTTCACAAATTCAGTTCCTTTGTCTGTTCTGATTTGGCGGACGGTGTTCCGGAGCTGAACTTGAATTTTCGTGAGAAAGGTGATGATCATTTGTGGAGCTTGGTCTTTGCTTCGAAGAAAGTAGACCCAAGTCCATCGTGAATAGTCATCAACTATTACTAAGATGTAGCATTTGCCATTGATCGTTTGCACGCGCATCGGGCCACACAAATCCATGTGAAGAAGATGAAGCACATGCTGAGAGCTGTGTTCCACCTTTGAAGGAAAATGAGCACGAGTGCTTTTCCCTTATTCACAAGTTGAGCAAAGGTGATCTTTAGAATACCGAAATCGTGGGAGACCTTCAACAAGTTTGTGTCGAGCAAGGTTGGTGATGGTTTGAAAGTTCAGATGTGAGAGACGACAGTGTCATAGCCAAGATTTTGTAGATGTAGCCTTTGAGAGTAGACAGATGGGAGATGAAGCAACCATGTCTTGCATTGAGATTGTGTATAGACTAGAATTGCGAGAGCCAGACATAAGATCGTTTCCTTTTAGATCACGAATGAAACAAGTTTTCTCCCTAAAAGCAACTTCCAAATCTCCATCACAGAATTGACTGACTGAAAAGAGATTGTGACCGAGGCCTTCCACATAATAAACCCTGCTAATTTCAATATTGCCATTGATATAATCTCCGTAGCCCATGATAGCTGCGAAGTGATCATTCCCGAATCTGACAGTGCCAATGAACTTTGCAATAAAGTTTGATAACAGTTTAAGATTGCCTGTCATGTGTCGGGAACATCCGCTATCAACAATCCAAAGGATGATCTATATCACCTGCATTACACACAGACGACATAGATGGAATAGAGGTAGATGTGGAACCCGATGAGTTAGAGGGTTCCTCAGCAGTTATAGTAGAAATACACACATCAATGATTTTAGGCATCCATTTAAATCCTAGTGTATTATGTATCCATTTCTGCCATCTCCAACTAGTCTTAGCTTTAGTCTTAGTAAATGCACTAGGTGGTACTACATTCTTTGGAGGTGATACTGGAACTACAGTTACATCAATGCGTTTACTAGAATCTAAGGAGGGCGGTCTATCAAGCACAGACTTAGAAGCATTAGTGGGCCTAGAGGTATTCCGATTCTTAGGATTCCTTAAACGAGACAAGATAGCTCTAGCAACACATTTGTCATGACAATCAGAAAGCATACTTTTACGACAAATAACACAAGAAGCATCAGACTGAATATCAAAAGTACTTAAAGGTTTAGCATTCGTTACAACACTTTTTCCATTACATTTGTCAGACGCAATTTCTAAAGTGGATGCAACATGAGTTTTATTCAAAGTCCTATGGTGTTCTTCTACTTCAACATTCTTTATTGATCTTTTCTTAGGTCGCAACTTCCTATTCTTCCTTGTATTGCTCCTAGGCTGTGAAGTGCGGACGTTTGGAAAAGAGGCAACTATTCCTGTTTCAGTAGAGGGAAGCACATTAGTAACTTGTGTTTTGTCAGTAGGCAATCTGGGTTCACGTTTGCTAAGTGTTACAGGTGCAATTTTCTTAATGATGCTAGGCTGAACTTGTTCATACTTTCCTAACATTTCCCTTAACTTAGTGATAGTGTGCACCAAATCTTGATTTTCAGAACGAAGATTTCCAGCAAAATTCATGACTTCTTTAGTGTGTGAAAGATAATGATCAAGTTCGTTTGATGCTTCATCACGAGTCTGTTTGAGTAAATCAAATATGACACCATATTCCTGTTTAACTTTTGAAAGTTCTTGTTCATATTCTGAGATTTGACATTTCAAAAACACGTTTTGATCATCCAGTTGCTCAATTTTAGAATCAAATGGTTTTTATTTCAACTGGTGGATTTTGTTTTGCAAAGCAAGTTCACGATTTTGACAATCTTTTTGACACCATTGAAGACGACATTTTGAATTTGAAAGTTCGTTTAACAGTCGTTCATTTTCAGCTTTTAAAGACTCGATTTGAAGCACATTATCAGTATTCTCAACAATTACAACAGAATCAACAGTATCAGCAGAGATATAATCAGATGCATATGGCTAAGAATGCAATAACACAGCATTATAGACATCAGCACAGATAACATCTTCCAAGAGTCGATCAACATCTTTTCGTAACATTTTCTTTTTACGTTTGGTGTTAGAAATAGATGTTTCTGTTTTCTCGAAAATGACTTTCATCAATCCAAGTTCCTTATGAAAGTCCCGTTCCCAATACAATGCACAGTTTTTCAAATTTTTAACATTGGGTAAAAGTCTTTTCTGAAAAATGCCTCTTTGTTCTCGCGCCAGAGGCGATTGAAAATGTTCAACTTTTATTTCAGAATGAAATTCAATCTCATGTTCTAAAAGTTTGAGGTCAGCCATGAAAAGGTCAAAATATCTAAGAATTTGACGATTTTCAGGTTTTGAATTTACTTCACTGATGGAAGGTAAAGGACCATAAATTTGTGCATAATTTGGTTTGGGATTAACATTAGAAGACGCAGACGTTTTTGTGATAATCCTTGGTGGGTTAGAAGAATCCTTTGGTGGGACGAAAGTGACCGCTTGTGAATAAGTAAAAGGTTTGTTGTAAACAACTTTTTCTAATTTTGATCGACTCTCGTCTTCTGCATCTAATTCCTCTTGACGATGATATTCAACAACACTCATAACAGAATCATCAATTTTATATTCTGCACTGGAAACTTCAGGATTTGGTTTAAATGCTTTGGTTGAAAGCTTAGGTTTGTAATCAACAAGATTCGGTCCATATCCATCTGGATTGGGTTTTAAAGTAAACTTTTGAATAGCTATGACTGACTCACCATGTTTGTAAACAACATTTCGAAACTCTTTAAGTTTGTTTTGTAAGCCGATAATTTCTTCAAGATGGTCATCTATTCGTTTCGTTGAATGCTTTTTGTATTCAGAGAACTGTTTTTGACAATTTAACAACTCAGCCTTGGCTTTTTGATTTTCCAAGGTGAGAGCGTTAATTTGTTGTTTATGTTCATGTTTCAGTTGTTCTATTTGTTAGGAATTAGAAATTCCAGGTATTAAAGAGTCGGTCACCTCAAGTATATGTAATCATTAGAAAGCTCGTAGTCGTAGTTATTTCAAGCTAAGTAGTATTTAGTTAAGTATCACCATGGAGGACGGACGGGTCTTTACCCACTGTATGCCTGATCCACAGCCCGTTGTGTGGCGTTTTATGTAAGACTATAAATACTCTCTGCCTCCCAAGGTAGAGAGTTGGAGCTCATAATAATATTTTCTTTCTCTCACTATAGTTCCCAACTCTCTTCCTTTCTATCACTAGAACTCTCTCTCTAACATACTTATACGCCTACTTTGATCATGGTTTAGTGTGTTTGTGAAATCTAATATCTTACAATTGGTATCAAGAGCCATGGTTTGATCACTCATCTTTCATGCTCTTTGTTTTGGTGGATTTCATAAGGTTTTTGGTGTATTAAGGGTTTAGGAGAGTTTGATTCATTTGAACAAATTCTAGTGGTAAAGTTTGAATTTTGCTTGTACTTTTGTGGTTAGGATCATCATAAGTGTTTATGTTTTGAATTGGAAGGCTTAAATCATTGTGGTTTGGTTGTTTTGGATTGATAAAGTGGTTATTTGTGAAAAAAAGGACTAAGCGAGTTGAGTCTCGGACTTGTGTTTCTTCAAAGCGAGTTGCTTTGTTATTTGATGCGAGTTGGTACATGCGACTTAGCTATTTAGCGAGTTGATATTTATGCGACTTGGGTTCTAAGCGAGTTGTTTCTTTAAGCGACTTGAGATCTAAAGCGACTTAGCTATTTAGCGAGTTGTAACGCTAGCGAGTTTCTCTAAGCGACTTAGTGTTCAAGCGAGTTGATTGTGTTGCGAGTTGATACTAAAGCGAGTTGGCTATTTAGCGACTTGATTTATTAAGCGAGTTGATTGTGTTGCGAGTTGATGCTGATGCGACTTGGCTATTAAGCGAGTTGATTACTTAAGCGAGTTGTTAATTAAGCGAGTTGTGTAGTTAGGTACGTATTCATTTAGGCTTGTTACTTCTTCGTGATACATTCTTACGGTTGTTCTTTTGGTTTAGTAAAATCCCGTGAAAGAATCAATTTCCCGGTTTAATCAAAGAATAGTAAAATCCCGTAGAGCTTGAAACATGTCTACAAACGTTCCGACTATCATCTCCACTGTTGCCGAGGATGTTCAAGCAGCTGGTTCAGATACTCGTCCACCCATGCTTGACAGAACTGACTACGACTCTTGGGCTCAACGAATTAGATTGTACTGTCTTGGAAAGGAAAATGGAGTCAACATTCTCAAATCCATTGATGAAGGACCGTATCGGGTTAAGACGACTAGAGATGTACTTGATACTGCTGAAGATGGAACTCTGATTTATGGAATGGACAGACCAAAAATGTATGATGAGCTTGATGATAAGGAGAAAAAGAGATTCGATGCTGATATCAGGGCTTCTAACATTGTTCTTCAAGGTCTTCCTAAAGACATCTACAAGCTGATCAATCACAACACCGATGCAAAGGCAGTATGGGATAATGTCAAGATGCTTCTCTCAGGTTCTGAATTAACTATGGAAGACAGAGAATCACAACTCTATGACGAATTTGAACACTTCAAGATGAAACCAGATGAGAGTGTCTATGAGTACTATGTGAGATTTCATAAGCTGGTGAATGATATGAGGAACATCAGAATGACTATGCCTAACATTCAGCTGAACTCAAAATTTGTGAACAACATGAATCCCGAATGGCACAAGTTTGTTACTTCTGTGAAGCTCACTAAAGGATTGAAGAATACGAATTATGAGCAACTCTATGCCTTCCTTCTTCAGAATGAGAGACATGCCATGTTTGAAAAGATGATTCTTAATCAGTTCAAAACCAACCAGGGAGAGACAAGCTCATCTAATGACTCAATTGCCTTCTACTCAAACATGGGAATCACAACCAAAGCCTCACAAGTCATACCCATGGGTAATGGTAATCACAAACTCATTCCTGATCCTATGTTCAAACAAGCTGATGCTGATGCACACGTGGGTAACATCATTAATCAACTAGCTCTTCTGATTAGTCAAAACATGAATTCTCTCCCACAAACCAACAACAACCTCATAACAGCATCTAACCCGCACAATCAAGCTACTGTTAAAGATGGGAGGATCGTGGTGCAACCAGTTCAGGAAAGACAGTATGATCAGGGAAGAGGTGGAGCTGGTAGAGGTTATGCTGGTAATCAGAATCGAGGAAGGAATGGTAATCAAGGTCAAACTAAGCCGATCAAATGCTACAACTGTGGTGGTGAGGGACACATTGCAAGGAACTGCACATCTCCAAAACGTCCACAGAATGCTGATTACTTCAGAGATAAGATGCTGCTTGTACAAGCTCAGGATAATGGTGCTACTTTGGATGAAGAGGAGTTGTTGTTTCTTGCTGAGGGCAATGCCAAGACCTATGATGCTGATGTGGATGAGCAGCCTATTCAGGAAATAGGTCACAATCATCAGAATGCCTTTCAAGTCGCTGATTGTGATGCATACGACTCTGATGTGGATGATGGACCTACTGCACACACAATTTTTATGGCTAGCATTTCTCCAATGGTTTCTCCCAAGGTCTCATCTTCACCACAAGCTGGCCCATCCAAAGACAAACTCATCTCAGAGGTATTAAAACTATACGATGATGCTGATGTGCAAAAGATGCATGACAAAGTACAATTAACTGAAACTATTGAATCAAATATTGAAAATATGGGTAATATCAATGTTGTCCCATATGATCAATATGTGAAACAAAGTAAAAGTGAAGTTGTACCAAGTGATGCATCTTCTGCAGTCAACAATGACTATATTTTTGATGAATACACTGCATGTGCCCCTAATGATTCTGTAATTTCTGAACTAAATGCCTATAAAGAACGTGTTGCTATTTATGAACAACGTGCAAAATTTGAGTTGACCACTCGTGAGCAGGAAATGGATGACCAAGTACGTACAATCATTAGAAAAAGTAATTTTCGAGAAGAAGTATTAAAACAAGAGTTAACTTCCTTGCAAGAAAAGCTTTCTAAAACTGCTAAGCAAAAACAAGAACTTCAAGAAAATGTGAAAATGCTTAAGCAAGAATTTAATACAAAGGAATCAAAACTCTTGAAAGATTTTTCTAATCTGAAAACTTTGAAAAACAAACTTGAAAACAAGTTGTACATACAAGGGAACACCATTCAGACTGCTCACATGATCGCTAAGCATAGAGTCTTAAGCGATAAGCATAGCATTCCCCTTATTGAGGAACCAAATCCAGAGGTTATTAAAAAGGCTAGAAATGCTCATAAGGTTTTTTATGATGGCAATGAAATCCTTAAACCTAGACAGAAACCTAGTTGCGTTGAGTGCACTGAGGAAGATAAGAAATCAGATGAAGTCACTAGGGAAAAGATGAACAAGAAATTAGATGATCCTAAATGTAAAGAGAAGAAAATAAAGATCACACCCCATGATTACAAGAAGGAAAACTGGATTTCCTTGAACAAGTTTAAGCCTCAGACATTGTTGACTCCTGAACAAGTTTTTTGGAAAATAGATCTAGATAAGCAGAAAGCTAAAAATATTGTTGAAACAAACCCTCCCCTTTGGAAAATGCCTAGAGCGACTGTGTATCCTCCTAATACACCAATGCATCTTGTTCCTAGAACAATTGCCACTAAAAGCAAGACCTTAATTAGCCAATATGTTATCTTTCAACTATTTGTTGATTTTGAGAAAACTTGCAAGAAAAGGATCACACCCACTGGTATAACTGAAGGAGAAAGGGGTTTTGAGCAAATGAAAGAATGCTATTTAACTGAGGTCATGCCTTTCTTTAAACTTCTAAAAGATCACTTTGAGAGTCTTAAAAAGGAGATAGATACTGATATTAAGGGAATGGAAAAGGAATTTGATGCAATGATAGTTGAGGTTAGTGACTATGAGCGAGCACTAAAATATAATGAGATTGAGAGGAAAAACTTGCATACACTAAATGAGAACCTGATTTCTGAATGTATTGCTCAAGATGTGTTCTACACTGCTACTAACTGTTCTATTACTGCTTCTCGATTCCATGAACTGTCTGTTGCTTTGAAAGTCTCCCATGATCGTGTCATTGAGCTTGAAAAATCTAATTCTGAACTAAATGAGAAAATTGAACTGGATGATCACGACAATTTGGTCAAACATTTTTCTAAACTAGAAGTTGAGCATTTCAATTTACAACTAAAATATCAACATCTTAAAGAAAATGTCAAAACTTCAAATATCAAGACATCCTCGGATGCTCCAGAGTTTGATGCAGTTTTTCAAATTAACAAACGTGATGATTCAAGCTCATTGCAACACGATCAAAAAGTTGAAAGCCCAAATCTCTCAATTAAAGGGTCAAACGAACTATGTGACTGGTCCCCAAATGCCTCCTCCTTTAGATTCTCAGAGTTCTCAAAACTTTCATCTTCAAAACTTAGTAAATGCTTTACAAAAGGAAAATGAGGCTTTTCTTGAAGAAAATGAAAAGGTTAAACGTCATTTCAATGAATTATTTGAATCTATAAAGGTCACTCGTAACAAAAATAACGAAACGGTAGCCTTGTTACAAAAAGAAATTGAGAATCTAAAGAGTCAGGTAAAAGGGAAGATGCCAATGACCAATGGGAAGAATGGTGTATCAAAGGTACATGTCTGTAATAAATATGCTTTGTCTGTGAAATATGTTCCTCCTCATCTTAGGAATAACAAACTTGCTATTCAAACATATTTCTCATACCTTAAGGACAGCTTAGAATGTCTCCGAGAGATTGTAGAAGTGGATAAGTTAGAGAAACCAGATGATAATGAAATTGGCCATGCATGCTTATATGCCAAACGATCTCAAGAACTTCTAGAATGCCTAATTACAATATGCCCTAAAACCTTAGGTGAGCAAGTCAATCCCTTGATACCGTGTTCTATGCCTAGTGCCAAGCATGCAAGTCATTCAATGCCAAATGTTCTGAATAGGAACCCTAATGTGCCTTTAAGTAGTTCAGATTTCAGATCTGTCAATGCTAAGAAAGAGAACTCAAGAGTGCCCTCTAGGAGTACAAATCCCAGCACTTCTAGTTTTAAGAAAGTGAACCTTAGTGTGCTTGCATGTAGTTCAGATCCCAGCACATCTAAACAGGTGATGCAAAGAGTTGTAAAACCAACTAATGTTCCCATTCCCTCTACAGGAGTAATCAGTGACATTAAAGGGAGCAGGTCAAAGTCTCAAGACAATCCAAGGAATGATAGGACCTCGCAAGCTAAGAATGTGCACTGGAAAAGAGTAGAAGAACAATCTAGGAACTTTAAGTTTGAACCGAATAAAACGAATCGTGTTGATTCTAGTATTAGCCATAGGCGTACTGTAATTAATTCGAATTCTGATACTATTTGCAAACCTTGTATTGATGTCTGCTTGAACTCTATTTCTAATCATGAGTGTGGTGTTAATGTTTTGCCTAATGATGTTAATTGTCCAGTTAATATTGTTAATGCTAAAAGTCATGCTAAGAAGGCTAAAAGGCAAAAACGTAAGAAAGTTAGAAAACAATGGAAACCCACAGGAAGAACATTCAGTAAGATAGGCTATTATTGGATACCGGTTGGTCGTAAGACTAATCAGACAATGCCCACTAGAAAATGGATGCCTACTGGTAGAACTATTCCCTTAAGAAGTGAGCACACTGTGAACAGGGCTAATACAGACACTAGTACTGCATCTATTCACAATGATTCCATTGCCTTACTTTCTGATATGAATGCTTCTATTTCGGATGTGGGTGTTCCAACCATTGTTACTAACCAAATGGAACCCATTCTTGCATGGGGATCCCAATTATCCAGTTATCCATTCTTGTCTGTGTTCAACTGCAGATCGTTCAAATCGTTCTGTGGTACCTGGACTCAGGCTGTTCCAAGCATATGACTGGCGACCGGTCACGGCTCATGAACTTCGTGAGCAAATTCATCGGGACAGTTAGATTCGGGAATGATCATTTCGGTGCTATTATGGGTTATGGAGACTATGTTGTTGGCAAAAGTGTTATCTCCAGGGTTTACTATGTAGAAGGTCTTGGTCACAACTTGTTCTCTGTTGGTCAATTCTGTGATTCTGATCTAGAAGTAGCCTTCAGAAAACATACATGCTTCGTTAGAGAACTTGATGGTAAGGAACTTTTAAGAGGTTCACGTGGTTCAAATCTATACACCATCTCTATCGAAGATATGATGAAGTCTTCTCCAATTTGCTTGCTGTCAAAGGCTTCTAAAACAAAGTCATGGTTATGGCATCGTCGTCTCAATCACCTGAACTTCGGCACCATCAATGATCTCACCAGAAAGGACTTAGTTGTAGGTTTACCTAGACTCAAGTACGAAAAGGATCATCTTTGTTCAGCATGTCAATTGGGAAAAAGCAAGAAGTATGCCCATAAACCCAAACCTACTAACTCTGTCACAGAAGTTCTTCATATGATTCATATGGATTTATGTGGACCAATGAGGGTGCAGAATATCTTTGGGAAGAAATATGTGTTAGTTGTGGTTGATGATTACTCTAGATTCACCTGGGTCAAGTTCTTAAGGACAAAGGATGAAACTCCTGATATCATCATCAAACTCATCAAACAGCTGCAGGTTCGACTTAACAAAACCGTCAGAATTATCAGAACAGACAATGGAACTGAGTTTGTCAACAAACAACTTAGTGAATTTTATGAAAGCGTTGGAATCAGCCATCAAAGAAGTGTTCCACGAACTCCTCAACAGAACGGTGTAGTTGAAAGACGAAATCGAACTCTTGTAGAAGCCGCTAGAACAATGCTGATTCACTCAAAGGTTCCAATGTTTCTCTGGGCTGAAGCTATTGCCACTGCATGCTACACACAAAATCGTTCCCTGATTCACACTGTTCATGGAAAAACTCCATATGAACTTGTCCACAACAGAAAACCTAATCTCTATTTCCTTCGTGTGTTTGGTGCATTGTGTTATCCAACTAATGAGGGACAAGACTTAGGCAAACTTAGAGCTAAAGCAGACATTGGAGTATTTGTAGGGTATGCTCCAAACAAAAAGGGATACCGAATCTACAACAAAAGAACCCGAAATATCATGGAAACAATTCACGTTACGTTTGATGAGCTGACCGGTCAAATGGCTCCTGGACAATTCAGTTCAGGACCCGCACTTCAAAACAGTCCCATTGGTTCATCCCTTGTTCCAAACTCTTCTCAAGAAACTCCATATGTACCTCCATCTGAAGATGATTTAAAGAAATTGTTTGATCCTATGTTTGATGAACTTTATGAGCCAAGTACTAATAAGGTGTCAATTTCTACAACCGAGGCTGCTCATATTACTGAGAATGAAGTCAACCCCTCAGTCTCAATATCTTTAAGTCAAGAAGCACCTGCTGCTTATCCTTCAGTCTCATCAACAAACTATCATTCTTCAAATGTACATCATGGAACTGTTTCTGGCATCAATGATGAAGTTAATCCCTTTGCTACTCCTGAAGATGCTCCATCAACTCTGCTACCTCAGTCCCTCAACAACTGCCACATGAACACCTTAGAAAATGGACTCACAATCATCCACTAGACAACATCATTGGAAATCCCTCTCGCCCTGTATCAACACGGAAACAACTTGCAACAGATGCCTTATGGTGCTTCTTCAACTCCGTACTATCTAAGATCGAACCAAAAGATGTTAAAACCACCATGAATGAAGATAGCTGGTTCAATGCCATGCAAGATAAAATTCATGAGTTTGATCGACTTGATGTATGGGAGTTAGTACCTGCTCCAGACTGTGCTATGATTATTGCCCTTAAATGGATCTTCAAAGTGAAACTTGATGAGCATGGTGATGTGTTGAAGAACAAGGCTCGATTAGTTGCTAAAGGATATCGCCAAGAGGAGGGTATTGACTTTGAAGAATCTTTTGCTCCAGTTGCTCGAATCGAGGCAATCAGAATCTTTTTGGCAAATGCTGCTAGTAAGAACATGGTAGTCTATCAGATGGATGTGAAGACGGCATTTCTGAACGGAGATCTTAAAGAAGTCGTCTACGTCAGCCAACCTGAAGGATTTGTAAATCAAGAGCATCCTACTCACGTTTATCGTTTGAAGAAGGCTCTTTACGGTTTAAAGCAAGCTCCAAGGGCATGGTATGATACACTGTCAAAGTTTCTTCTATCTACCGGATTTAGCAAAGGAGCAGTTGATCCAACATTTTTCACCAAGAAGTCAGGCAAACATTTAATTTATGTTCAAATTTATGTTGATGATATCATCTTTGCCTCGACTGACCCCAATGAGTGTGACCGTTTTTCAAATGAAATGAGTTCAAAATTTCAAATGTCAATGATGGGACAAATGTCATTTTTCTTGGGATTACAAATTTCACAAAGTCCCGGAGGCATTTTCATAAATCAATCTAAATATGCAACTAAGATCCTAAAGAAATTTGGATTTGATTCAAGTGACCCTGTTGACACTCCCATGATTGATCGAACCAAACTAGATGAGGACCACTCAGGGATCATGATTGACCAAACGAAATATCGTAGTATGATTGGATCCCTGATGTACCTCACTGCTAGTAGACCAGACATCTTGTTCGTTGTTTGCATGTGTGCTAGATACCAGGCTAAGCCTACTAAAAAGCACCTTGAAGCGGTTAAACGGGTCTTTCGGTATCTCCAAGGAACCATCAATATGGGTCTTTGGTACCCGAAGGACACCGGTATGTTACTAACAGCCTATGCAGATGCTGATCATGCAGGGTGTCAAGATACTCGTCGAAGTACATCTGGAGGTGCTCAGTTTTTGGGTGATAAGCTTGTGAGCTGGTCTTCAAAGAAGCAAATGAGTACTTCTATTTCCTCTACAGAGGCTGAATACATAGCCATGTCATCTTGTTGTGCTCAAATCTTATGGATGAGATCTCAATTATCTGACTATGGCTTTGAATTCAACAAAATCCCTCTGTACTGTGACAATAAAAGTGCTATTGCTCTCTCATGCAACAACGTTCAACACTCAAGAGCAAAGCATATCGACATTCGACATCATTTCATCAGGGAACAAGTGGAAAATGGTGTGGTGGAACTCTATTTTGTGAGGTCTGAATATCAGTTAGCAGACATCTTTACCAAAGCTCTTCCAAGAGAACGTTTTGAGTTTATTCTTCCACGTCTTGGCTTGAAAAGTCTTCAACCAGAAACACTCAAACGTCTTCAGGAGGAAGACGAGGAGTAAAGGTCTATCTTCATCTATCTCTTGTATATATCTATTCGAAAAACAAAATACAAAATTATAAAATCCTCAAAAATCAAATAGAAAAATATAAAACCTTCAAAATCCATAAAAATTTGAAAAATCTCGAAAAATTTCAAAAAAAAAATATATATATATATATATATATATATATATATATATATATATATATATATATATATATATATATATATATTGTCATTTTGTCATGTTTTTCTCGATTCGAAAATATCTACGATCTTTGTGATGTCATTCAAAGAATGACACGGGACTTTAGATATTGTTCGAATGTTCTTAAAAAAAAAAAAAAAAAAAAAAAAAAAAAAAAAAAAAAAAAAAAAAAAAAAAATTGGGAGAAAGTAAAACAATGGTTTATTGTCATTTCAGGCAGTAACCCGCTTTTCAAAGAAAGAACAGAGCCATGCTTTTTCATGTTTTTCAAGATTTGAGAATTTGTTTGAACATTCATCAAATGCCTTCTTATCAACCAAATTCCATGCTCTGATTCTATTAACATGTTATCTGCTGAAAACAAATTGTTTTGAAAAATAACTCGGACTCTATTTTTGATAATCATCTGGACTTATTTGTCAAAATATCAATCTCTCAATCAACAACCTATGTCATTGATTGAGGGGGAGAATGATTTCAATTAAATTAAAAAGTTATTTGGCATTAAATTGTTTTCAAAAGATATTCATGCATGTTTTTATCAATGGAGTTTAAAGTCTTAAAATCCGATCCTTATCAGTTAAAACGCTTTCATAATCAAGTCACAATTCTCCTTAAAAGCTTTCAAAATCAATTTAAATCTATAAGAGATCACAAATCTCAAATGATTTGATAATTGTGATTGGGGGAGAATGTGTGATTTAAATTGGATTTAAACTGATAATTCGGTAAATGGTTTTATAAGGATGTACATGCTATCCTTCCCACATGTGACAAACGATTTCAAATTTTCCATGCACATGTTGAGGAGGAGCATCTATCTTAAACCTATGATTTGAAACGTGATCACTTATCTCAATGTGCAGGTTCCCTCTAGTATGTGCAAAACTCTTTTCAAACCTAGAAGCACATATTGAGGGGGAGCAAAATCATGAAAACCTCATCCTTCCCCAAAATGCTTTATCTACTTGATTCGATTAGGGAAGTGATGTTGATATCTTTTAGAAAATGGTAATCAAAGAAGTTAATTCTTCCTCTTGCCTCCGTGTGCAAAACGATTTCAAACATTTGATGCACATGTTGAGGGGGAGCACTTGTTCTAAAAATATCAAAAACAATTCAGGTACAAAATGTTTTGACAATATATCACCAGTATCTGGATTGATTTTCAAACGGTTTTCAATTGGTTCCAAATGGCAGATGAACAATACCAAATAGACCGACCTACTTTACGTTATGTACGGTGATATAAGGATGATAAGGTTAGGTATGTGTTCCCATGATCCGCCAGAACCAGAGGGATCTACCCAGGGAGTATCCACTAGTTAGTGTAGAGTTCTTAGGTATGATGATAAAAGGAGAAAAATGAGAAATGGGAAGAGTGCGGACTGAGATAGAGCTAGTACTGGAACAAACCTAACAAGGTTCTAGCTATGAAGTCTCGGTAAGCACTGAAGGGGTTGAAGAATGAAAAAGAATCAAATGAGATAAGGGTGAAAACAAATAGCCCTCCATATATTCAACCTTAGGGCAGAAACCGGGTTCAATTCATATGCTACTGATGGTAACATCGGTATTGAAGACAATACGTCATGGACCCAGTGACGCACTATACTTCAACTTTCCAAAACCACTCAAGTTCCTCTTAAAAGGACTTGTTTCATTCTCACGGGGAACCGACATTATCTATCGACTTTCTCTTAGAGATTGTTGATATTGAAGAAGGAGACCCTCTCCCTAGTCTCCGGCACAGGAACCAAATATGCACATATAGAGTCTAGAGCCACGAGATCATCTATAAATCTCATTAGGACACTGTCAATGAAGACTCTCTGTTTCACACAATGTGGAAAGAGAGATTATATCTTGAGTCCTACGCATTATCCTTGTGGTATTGCCAGAACATCTGAGTGATATGCAAACATATTCACAATGAATATGGAAAGCCCTCTGGAGCCAACATCAAACAAGCTCCTGGTGGGTGGCATGTGAGATCTATTCAATAGATCAACCATGTGACAACTGAACAGAAACAATGGGGCGATTCAATCTTTTGAATCAATCCTGGTTCAGGTTATGGATTGACGGATACCTTTGAAAAACCGGTCATTATGCTTAAAAACTCTTTTCTTTAGCACATTGATCGTGTTCGAATATTTCAAATCAAAAGGTGTTTTATGATTGATAATTGATTTTCATTAAAACCTTCGTTGCATTGCAAAAACAATTTCTATTGAGCAATACACGATTGTATTTCAAATCTCTTTTCATCAATCAGTGAATTTCTATTCGCTGGTTCACTCACTCCGTGTTGTCTTCTTTGAGATGTTCCAGTTTGAGAACAGCTAGAGCAGCTGCGAAACCCTGTCAAGGAAATTCTTCGAAATTATACCTGATCACAGGCAGTACTTGTACTGATCAACGGGGAACCGTGGGCCTTGTACCTCAATTCAACGAAAGTGATCAAAGACACTTTCGTGTGCTTTATTGCTAACTGTTTTATGCAGGTACGTCCTACGTTTGCAGCTGATCAGAATGAAGCAGTCAATCCATAGCCGCATGCTCACACTACACATTCATCTCAAAAGAAATCATGATAAGTGCATCAATGACTCAGATATTTTCACTCCATGCTTCTGCTACGCTGCTGCCAATATCATGAATCAACAAAAAACTTCCGCTACTCTGATATGATGATTTCATGATCCAGAATGTGAGCATGTCGGTCCGAAAGTCACAACATCACATAATACCAACACCACAATGGATGTCTCAGAGATTTTTGTTAGCTGATGATCTCAAAAGCTGGCTTAAAATTATTATCACGTGGATCAGTAAAAGACCTCCACTTGGATTAACCAAACATGCAATTAGTAGAATCAATGACTACGAGCTTCGGAGCAAAGTACTACATCAAGAATGCAAGAACAATTGTTAATGTAATATCTGATTGTATTCAATGTATTTTTAGTATATGTTTGAGGTGACCTCCCTTAGGGGGAGATTATTAGGAATTAGAAATTCCAGGTATTAAAGAGTCGGTCACCTCAAGTATATGTAATCATTAGAAAGCTCGTAGTCGTAGTTATTTCAAGCTAAGTAGTATTTAGTTAAGTATCACCGTGGAGGACGGACGGGTCTTTACCCACTGTATGCCTGATCCACAGCCCGTTGTGTGGCATTTTATGTAAGACTATAAATACTCTCTGCCTCCCAAGGTAGAGAGTTGGAGCTCATAATAATATTTTCTTTCTCTCACTATAGTTCCCAACTCTCTTCCTTTCTATCACTAGAACTCTCTCTCTCTAACATACTTATACGCCTACTTTGATCATGGTTTAGTGTGTTTGTGAAATCTAATATCTTACACTATTTCAGACAATAAAGCATTCTTCGAAGCGGCTAGAACACGCATCTGTCGTTCTAAATATTGTTCGTTTTGATGAGATTTTGCAAAGGCGGCTTCAAAACCTTTTTCACGGTTTTCTTGAGTTTTGAAAAAATTGAGTTGCATTTTTAAGCATTCACGTGGATCAGTAAAAGACCTCCACTTGGATTAACCAAACATGAAATTAGTATAATCAATGACTACGAGCTTCGGAGCAAAGTACTACATCAAGAATGCAAGAACAATTGTTAATGTAATATCTGATTGTATTCAATGTATTTTTAGTATATGTTTGAGGTGACCTCCCTTAGGGGGAGATTGTTAGGAATTAGAAATTCCAGGTATTAAAGAGTCGGTCACCTCAAGTATATGTAATCATTAGAAAGCTCGTAGTCGTAGTTATTTCAAGCTAAGTAGTATTTAGTTAAGTATCACCGTGGAGGACGGACGGGTCTTTACCCACTGTATGCCTGATCCACAGCCCGTTGTGTGGCGTTTTATGTAAGACTATAAATACTCTTTGCCTCCCAAGGTAGAGAGTTGGAGCTCATAATAATATTTTCTTTCTCTCACTATAGTTCCCAACTCTCTTCCTTTCTATCACTAGAACTCTCTCTCTCTAACATACTTATACGCCTACTTTGATCATGGTTTAGTGTGTTTGTGAAATCTAATATCTTACACTATTTCAGACAATAAAGCATTCTTCGAAGCGGCTAGAACACGCATCTGTCGTTCTAAATATTGTTCGTTTTGATGAGATTTTGCAAAGGCGGCTTCAAAACCTTTTTCACGGTTTTCTTGAGTTTTGAAAAAATTGAGTTGCATTTTTAAGCATTCAAGATCCTTGATTAACAGTGCATTTTTACTTTTTAATTGCTGATTTAATTCACGACATTTTTCCATTCGGGATTGTTGGTCTTTAATTAACAGATCAACATCTGGACTAGGCAAAGGTTCAGCGTGTTCAACGTGAGACACAACATGATCATTATGCAGATCCTCAAGTATAACCACGGAGTCAATTTGAGTATCAAAGGAAACCATAAGGTCATCTTGATCATCAAATGTAACTACGGGGTCTAGTTGAAAATCGTCAGAATGAGATGTGGACGACTCATTTTGAACATTCTGAGCCTTGCCGGATTCAGATGTTGGCGGAGATATTAGATCAGAGATAAATATGGTTTGTTCGGGTACCTGAGATAAGCCATCAGTGTCATACACTGGGCTTGTATCACTCATGTGTAGAGCTTTCATTTGTGCCATCAACATCACTGCTGCATTAGCCTGCAAGTCTTCCATGTCATCATCAGAGTCTGCATCTGCCATAAAGCTATGTTCCTTGTTGTTAAGAGTTCCACCAGCTTCATCCTTAAGAGCCAAGAGCAAAGCCTCTTTGAAATAAGCACTGCCTCTTGTCCTCGGCTTAGGACATGCATTAGCCAGATGACCCTTTTCATTGCAGTTATAACAACGAAGACCATTAACCCCATTCTGAGCATTCTCCTGTTCAACCACTTGAGCTCTATGTTGTTGTGGAGCACCCTGGTTATTCCTTCCAATAGCATTAAACCCTTGACCACCTCCCATCGGACGACCATAACCATGATTCTGAACTTCAACACGTCCATTGTTCACAACAGCTTGATTCCTTGTGTTGGATAAGGAACGAATGCGATTGTTGGATTTGTTTGTATACCGACCGAAGGCTTTAGCAATCATAACAAATCCTTGTTGCAATTCATCGAAAGCAGCAGAGTCCTCATCAGCTTCACTGTAAAGTGCTTGAGCATTGTTGTTGTTGTATGGAACCAATTGAGTTTGTTGAGGTTGTTGCTGTGACTGATCATATGGTGTGATGGTTGCAGTTGGTTGAGGGGTTGGTTGCTGAGCTGTTTGAGGAGGAAGATTAGTTTGAGCCCACAAAGCAAGTTGTTGATTATCAGGAATTGACTGTGAAGTCGGGAGTCCACAGATAGTCCTTTCTTTGTCAACTTCTTTTTGGTGAGGCTTCAAATAGTCGTACAACAATCCGTATGTAGCATGATGAAGGTTCTTAGCTTGACAGAGAAAAATGACATACTTCTCCCATTCCGAACCAAGACTACTTAGGAACTTAGTGTTGACAGCAATTCGAGGCATGATGATGTTGTGTTTGTCCAAGTCATTAATGATGTCTGAAAAGCGATGATGATATGACTCTAATGTCTCTCCTGGTTCAATCATGAAGTGTTCATAAGCCAAGTAGATTTTGGATTCCATGTCTTCCTGATTGAGTGTTGTGCCTTCCATTAGAAGATGAATATGTTCCCACATTGCTTTAGCTGTCTTTTGAGCATCAACACTTCGAAGGATCAGATTGGGTAGTCCCAAAAGAATGTATTGCATTGCTAGTTCATCGGCTTCAAAGTGTAGAAGTTCATCACCAGTGAGGTCAGAGATAGTTGCAATGTTGGAGACAGCATCTCTTGGTGGATTGGCATCTGGATCTGCGGGTGTGATAACAGTAGGCATCTGAAATGGACCTTCCATAATGACCTTCTTTAAAAACTTTCCATGTAGCTTCTTTAGATCACAAAACCTAAAGAACCTTATCACCCATTGATCATAATTTCCGGGAGTGAGCATTGGAGGTCTATCAAGTGAGCCAGCTTCATGAATTGATTGTTGGCTACTTAAGGCTTCACACATCTTGCCAAACCATGTCGGTTCCTTCATAGTATTCCTGGATGGATGTTGATTGTAGAAGTTTGTGTAAGGTTGTACTTGAAGACTAGGTGGTGGTTGAACCATTTGTGGTGGTGGAATTGCTCCAAGTTGTGGAGTATGTTGTTGATTAAATTGTTGTTGATAAATTTGTTGTTGATGATTAAATTGTTGATGTTGTGGACTTAGTTGTTGTTGTTGTTGATGATGATAAGTGTAGGGAAATAGTTAGAGTATAGTGGTTGTGACATGTTGAAAACTTGTGTTGTTAAATGGATCTTTGTAGTCGAATGAAACATTGTTGATGAAGTATCCTTAGGCGTAGAAATCACAGAAAAACCAAGTACCACTTATGCGTAAAAACACCAAAGTTACGCGTAACAGCAATAGTTACGCGTAGTATTAGCTTACGCGTAAGTAAGGAGAAAGCACTAAAGTTATGCGTAAACAAGAAGTTAGGCGTAGGATAAACTTATGCGTAAGACAAAGCTTAGGCGTAAGATAAATCTTATGCGTAAAAATTCTATGCGTAAGCTTATGCTTATGCGTAATTTTAGGGTTTTGCCCAAATGATCTTTTACACTATCACAGTGCAAAAGATATCCAAAGTCGACGTGTTTTCAGGCTTATCCAAGCAAGAAAACATGGAGTAAACCACGAAAACTGAAGATCAAACCAAGGACAGGTTACGCGTAAGATTAGGGTTTCACTTACGCGCAAAAGTTAGCCAAAAGTGATTTCTGCCACTTGATGTTTCCAAACCAGATTTTTGTGATGAAATAGCTTCAATATCACCAAAATAACACAAAAGTGTGAAACTTGATGATCCAAAGCTCAAAAACACGTTATGCGTAGAACAATACCCACGTACAAAACCTAGCTTAAAAACAATGATCCACGCGTAAAGTTTGAAACGTTTTGCCAAAAACAGATAGTTTAACACCTAAAAACGTTGAAAGGACAAAAATCTTGGATTAAAAAGTGTAAAAAATCAGTTTTTAAGCGTGAGAAAGATGGAACCTGTTTTACGCGTATGACCAAAACAAAAAAAACTTCAAAAACAAATATGTTCACCCAACTATTTGGCGAATGATACCACTGTTAGGTCACCATATTAGTAACACAAGCATCAATATAAGAAATAGAGAAGGAGAATGATCGGTTGAACAATAATCAAACACACACACACGTATGAATAAGGCCAGTTATGCGTAGAGAGTGAATGAGAGAATAAATTGAACAACCAACCCTCAAGTGAGGGTTATTACAAGGTATTTATAGGAGAGGGAGCTAGGGCAACACTCCTAGTCCCTTCCTTTCTCTTATGGACTTGGGCCTAGGCTTATGGGCCTTCTACATAAGCCTAAGCTAATAACAAACATAAAGGCCATATTAAGCTAACTATTACAAATGAATCACTAACACTTGAATAAGGTTTAGGAGTGATTCCAACAAATATTTTCTTTGAAATAGATAAATAACATCCCCCTGTTCCCAATTCCTATAAAATATTTTAACAAACAAGATCTTTAATTTGAAATTTTGAGCTAAGAAATTGTTTAGATTTTTTTATTTCATTTTCATCACTAGCATTATTCACAATATCACCAACATAGACAAGTAGGGCAGCAAAGAGTTATGAGCGGTTTTGGTAAATAAGGAATAATCATTGCAACTCTGAAAAGCCATTTCTTTTAAAATGCAAACCAATTTTTCATTTCATTTTCTTACGACTTGTTTAATGCCATATAAAGATATGTTCAGCTTGCATACCATATTTTTAGTTTCTATTTTCTTAATAACTTGAGGAATAGTCATATAAACATCTTTTTTCAAGTCACTATACCAAAAAGCATTTCTAACATCAAGCTGGTATAAAGGCAATTCATTTTGGATAGCAAGGGCAATAAGTCATCTAGCAGTGACCATTTTAACTATAGGGAAAAAAGTGTCACCATATTCAATACCCTCACTTTGGTTAAAACCTTAGCAACAAGTATGGCCTTATACCTATCAATTTCACTGGTGGCCTTATATTTGATTTGTATATCCATTTGCAACCAATGGGTTTCCTACCAGTAGGTAGTTCAGTGATGTCCCAAGTGTGGTTTTTTATTAAGTTCTCAATTTTTTTGTTCATAGCATTAACCCAATTGTCATTTAGGATAGCATCTTTATAAGTATTAGGTTCAGAACTTTACACAAAACATAAACTCTTAGATTTAATATTAGATTGGTTGACCACACTTTCAAGACCATATTTGACTTTGCTTTCAACAACATATTCATTTAGGTTTGCAGGCAACTTATGGGTACTAGAAAACCTTCTAAGGTTCTGTGCGGGAAAATCTAATGAGATAGGAATGTATTTTGTGTCAGAGTTGGAGTCACTGTCAGAACCATTCACGTAGTCATCATCATTTTTTATTAAAGGAATATATGCCCTCAATGTGTATTTCCTCTTCCATAAAAGTTTCATCAAAGTCATTTCCCTCGGTGTATGAAAAAGGGACTTTGTTCCATCATTAGTGGAAGACACTCTCCCTGCATCATTGGGACTTCTAGACATTTGGTTGTTTGAATCCAAAAAATGATGGTTTAAATCTTTTGGGAGTTCAGTTTTTATAATTTGTATTTTTTTTGTTTTCCATTTTTAAAGGGAAAACAGTTTCATAGTATTTAACATCTTTAGAGAAGACCATTTTTTGACTCAATACTGAAAGTTTATACGGCTTTTTTTTCATTTGAATAGCCTATAAAAATGCATTTTTTTATCTACTGCTAAATTTGTCATGATTATTTAAAATGGTGGCATAACAAAGACAACAAGAAATTATAATGTGAGAGAGTGATGGGTCATGTCCATACACAAGAGGGAAAGGGATTTTCTAGACAGCAAAGATGAAGGAATCTTGATAATAAAGTAAGTAGCAGTTAGAATGCAATCAGCCAAAGATATAGAGGAATCTCCCCTTGAAACATTAAAGCCTTAACAAGATTTAAAATTAGTTTGTGTTTTCTTTCAACAATTCTATTTTGTTGTGTAGTGTAGGTAATGATGTTTGATGCAAGATCACTTTTGTCGCAAAAGAGGTTTTGAAGTGTGTTATTGGTAAATTCAATTTCATTATCACTGCTACCAGTTTTCACATTAATTTCAAATTGAGTTTGAATTAACTGAACAAAGTTTGCAATACTATCAAAGACCTCATATTTATGTTTCAGAGATAGACCCACACAGCCAAACCCATACTAGACACTTTATAAGGACCCCATACATCAAGGCGAACAATTTCTCCAATTTTAGTAGTTTGTGATCACTTAGAGGAATTGGTTCTCTGGTTTGTTTACCTTTGTGGAGATTATCGTAGAGTAATATAGTCGTATTGTCTTGATTAAGTTTATACTTTATAACAAGTAGGACTTGTTTGTAGGATGGCCAAGACTTTGGTGCCATAGGGACTTACACGCATGATAATCAATAATACAATTATTAGCAGTCACCTTGTATGCATTATCAACATCAAACATATACATGCCATAACTCTCATTAACGGTCCCCCACAGTCTTCTTTTGCTTTTAGTCCTGATATAGCACTTATTTTCATCAAATCCTACAAATAGTACTATCCCTAGCAAGTATATGAACAAACAACAAGCTGACAATATACTCTAGTACAACAAGCACATCATAGAGAGTAATGGTATCATCAATTTTCAAATCGTCAGTTTTAGTAACTAAGGCTTGAGTGTCATTTGAAAGACCAACAGTTAAGCCAAGATTAGAAATGTAGGAAAATAGTAGTAAACTTAAATATATATTATAGACTTAAGTGTACTTTGTACTTTTTAATATTGATTAGGAGTAGACTAGAACTAGGATTAGTTAGCTTGGAGTGCAAGGCAAGCTAAGGTTCATGAAGGGTCGGTTGGGAGTTTCCTAAACCGACTCAAACATGGTTTCTACCCCCCCCCCCCAATGTGTAAAAATAGAGATGAGGGGGTGCTAGTTATTCATTCTTCCTCCTCAATGTAAAATCTTTATTGGTTTTAATAAAGGATTCGTTGAGGGGTATCTCGTGTGCATATACGTTCAGTTAAACTTGTAGCATTCTGGTTCGTCGGTTTCTTCTTTCTTCAACGAGTTACGTTTGAAGGTTACTACTTGTACTCAATACAACTCGCGATATGGCGTTCCGCGATTGAACTTCGGGTTTATTGTCGTAATTGTCCAACAAGTGGTATCAAGAGCTACAGTGATTGTGGTCTTGAAGTTTGAGTGATAGGTCGTGGTTTCGAGGTTAGAGGAAAGAAAATGATTTCGCGTTTTGAATCGTTTCTTGGAGTTGTATATTTGTCAAGAGGAAGAAGACAAGTACCAGTTATAAAAATCACGTGAAAAATAAAAAGAAACGATAGAAAAGGTGGCCACTGATTGGTTTTTTTCTATTGCACGTGATCAATATTTGCTACAAAGTTGGCAAGGGTGATTTGGATTTTTGTGGGCTTATAAAAGATCAAAGGATTCTGGTTTATTAGTTATAATAAATCAACTTCAGGTTAAGGTTTTATTTTATTTTATTTATAAAATAAATTTAAAAAATAAATAAATAAATAACTCTATTAGCTAGAAGGGTTACTTGTTCCGGGTTTTTTCTTGTGGTTCAAGTTTCGATCGTGGTTTGCTTGGGGTTCAAGTTTATGTTTGGGTTTACTTGTTCAAAATCGAGGGTTTAGGGTTATTCTAATAATTCTATTTGCAAGAATAGTTTTTTAGCAACAATGGGTATATTTCACACGGCTTGTGAGGCTTGTCGGTAAAGTTGGTTAAGAAGCAACTTGACAAGGTTTTTATCAAGGTATAAGAAGAATGGCTAGTTCTATAACTAGATTTGACATCGAAAATTTTGATGGGAAGAATGACTTTGGGTTATGGCAAATAAAGATACATGCTTTAATGGTACAACAAGGTTGTGATGATGCATTAGAGACATTACCCGTGGACATGGAAGCAGGTGAAAAGGTTGCTTTATGAAAAAGGCATACAGTAGCTTGATTATATGCTTGGGAGACCGGGTTTTACAGAAAGTTACCAAGGAAACAACTGCTACAAGAATTTCGACAAAGTTGACTAGTCTGTATATGACTAAGCCCTTAGCAAACAGAATGTATCTGAAGAAGAAGTTATACACGTACTATATGAGTCCAGGTACGAAACTGAGTGATCACATAGATGAGTTTAATAACTTGATACTTGATATGGCGAATATTGATATCGAGATTGAGGATGAGGATCAAGTACTTATGTTACTTACGTCGTTGTCATCGTCTTATGAAAAATTTGTGGAGACATTGTTGTATGGGAGGGAATCCATGACAATGGAAGATATTGTGGCAACTTTTAATTCAAGAGAGTTGAAGAAAATAATTGAAGGCACAAAGGACAAAATTGGTGATGGGTTATATGTAAGGGGAGGGTCAGATCATTCAAGGAAAGCTCATTCTGGTGGAAGTTCGCGGTTTAAGTCAAGGGGTGGAACTGGTAAACTTAGGTGCTTCATATGTCATTCAGAAGGTCATCTGAAGAGAGATTTTCCTATGAAGAATTCAAGTGGATTCGTCAAGAAGAGTAAGCATGATCAGGATTCGATTCTTCTGATGACGACGGTAGCGCCTACTTTGGAGAAGCCTCAGTGGTATTCGGGAATGATGAGATGACTGAATTGGTAATGGATTCAGGTGGGTCTTACCATATGACACCTAGGAGGGATTTCTTGTATGACTTCAAGGATGTTGATGGTGGTTCAGTTCAGTTAGATGATAACATGACATGCACTATCAAAGGGAAAAGAAAAGTAAAGGTACAGTTGCATGATGGTTCAAGCTTTATACTGGAAGATGTCACGTATGTTCTAGTGTTAAGAAGAAGCTTGATTTCATTGGTTACTTTTGAAAAGAGGGTTATACTGTGAAGATGCATATGGGTAGAGTCAAGGTGATCAAAGATTGTCGGGTTATGATGATTGGGATAAGGGAAAAGAGTTGTATGTATACTCTTGAAGCAAAAGTGATGACTTTTGGTGTACATAAGTATGGAGGTTCAAAACAAGTTGGATTCAAGCAACTTAGTCATAAACAAGTTGTGTCCAAACAACTTGGTCATAAACAAATTGGGTTCAAACAACTTGGTCCTGGTGTTAAAACATGAGTCCATGGAGTACAAGTTTCTAATCGTGTTTGGTTTGAGGTGGAACTGCAGGGAGCTCAGAAAAATTGTAAAGTTGAGGTAATTCAGGAGATTAACGATCATGCTGAAGTGGCTCAAAGAAAGTTGGAGGTTAAACAACTTGAAGAAAAGACAAACACGAACTGCTTGGTAAAGAAGCAGGAAAAGGTACACCTTGGTATAAAGGTGGGGGCAGAAATAATAGGTAACCGGAGTACCTGGTCAAGAGGGTGCAGAGGGTAATGTTGCTGAAAAAAAGAAAGTGAATGAGTCTACAGAAGCTAATCTTGGAAATTACTGAAGTACAATGCCTGGTCTACAAGGTGGTTCCCAGTTCGAGATTCCAACACCAGAAATAGGTGTTGAGTATCGGTTATGTTTAAGTGGTTACTCTTAAGGTGAAAATTGTAGGAAATTAGTAGTAAACTTAAATATAGATTAGAGACTTAAGTGTACTTTGTAATATTGATTATGAGTAGATTAGAACTAGGATTAGTTAGCTTGGAGTGCAAGGCAAGCTAAGGTTCATGGAGGGTCGGTTGGGAGTTTTCTAAGCCGACTCAAACATTGTTTCTACCCCCCATCTCTATAGATAGAGATGATGGGGATGCTAGTTATTCATTCTTCTTCCTCATTGTAAAGCTTTATTGGCTTTAAGAAAGGATTCGTTGAGGGGTACCTCGTGTGCATATACATTCGGTTAAACTTGTAGTATTCTTGTTCTTCGGTTTCTTTGTTCTTCAACAGGTTACGAGTGAAGATTGCTACTTGTGCTCGATACAACTCGCGATTTAGCGTTCCGCGATCCAACTTCGGGTTTGTTGTCGTAATTGTCCAACAACAAATATCAACAATATTAATTAAAAAAAAAATGTAGACACGGTCATGTGTTGATTTGCATCAGAGTCTACAACCCATCTTACACTTATATTGCCAATTGAGGAGTTGATGTTCGCATTGAAAAAATTTTGAAGTTTAAGTTGTACTTGATAGTTTCATTGAAAAAGGTACATGCCATTTTGGCATGAACATTTTGAACAAGATTATCACTTAAGCATTTGCTCACAAGTGAAAAGGAGAGCAGAAAGATTAGTTTTGTTGTCAGACACTGCATTATTGCTAGACAACATTATTGTTGGACATAGATTTGGTATTGTTCTAACCAAGTCTCCTATAATTTGGGTATCCAAAAATTTCAAAACATCTATCAACATAGGACCAATCTTATTGTAATTGGTGCAACTAAGACAAGGGTTAGGCCCCTATTAACGAAGCTTGAATTAGATCCTTTGTAATTATTGTTACATTTCTTTTTATCAAATACTTTTGAAGCAAACACAATTGCACTTGGTTTGGAGTCGGCGAGTGAATGTTTCTATAAGATTCTTCACCACTAACAACTGCAAATGCAGTTTGGACAGGTAGCAATGGATCTCTGGTTAGAATATTGCTTTTTATGGGTAAGTATATATCATCCGATCTCACTAGAAACTGAATAAGCTTGATAAGCTGGTTATGTTTGTCAAAGTGTTTAGAAGCTCAAGTACAAACACCTAATTTGATATCTTGAAGTCAAATCCCAAAGCAAACGGTCCCTAAAATTTCTTTTTTTTTTCTACTGGTGATAAAAGTAACGATAAATTGCTCACATTTTTTATACTGTTATATCATTTTATTTAGTAATTCTAAGATTTATTTATTTTATTATATATAAATAAAATAAAGCGAAGTGTTCACTAAATCAAAATGAAGAAAACCCGTTAATCAAAAACAACTTTAGAGAAAAGTTCATTATAGAACTCATATTTGCCATAGAACCAATCAACCAATCATAGCCACTCATTTCTTTTATTAAAAATATATTCACCCTTTTTTTGAAAATTAAATATCTCACAAACCGTTAATCGTTACGTCAAAAAAATTATACCATCTCGACGAGAATTAAATTATCTTTCTATAGATATGCATTGTTATATACTTTCGACGAACTTTTTTTAAAAAAAATTTCGTCCAGAAAAATCACATGTGATTTGTAAAAATCACATGTGATTTGTAAGAATCACATGTGATTTCTTAAAATCATATGTGATTTGATTTTTACGAATCACATGTGATTTTTAAAAATCACATGTGATTTTTACAAATCACATGTGATTTTTCTGGACGAACTTTTTTTAAAAAAAGTTCGTCGAAAGTATATAACAATGCATATCTATAGAAAGATAATTTAATTCTCGTCACGATGGTGTATTTTTTGTAGCTTGAAGATTTACCGTTTGCAAGATATGTTGTTTTAAAAAAAAGGTGAAAATAAAAAAATGGATGAATGTGATTGGTTAATTGGTTCTATGACAAATTTGAGTTCTACATGGATCTCATCTCAACAACTTTATAGATATCAAACTTTGCATCCCAAAATGAACACAAAAATCAAATATTTATTGCTTATAAATGTCATGTTGGATGGTTATTTTCCGGTCTTCCGGATCATGTCCCACATCTCATTTCGTGGTATAGGGGCATCACGATCCTTTGCACCCCAATACCAAAATCCAAAAAACATCAAAACAATCTTTGATGTTGCACAACTCCGATTAAAAGTAAAGAACATGCCATCGACAAATATTGTAAACACAAAAATTCAACTATGTTTAACTTTCAAGTATCTAGAATGATGATAACAATTATAAGTTCGAATTACAATATTTGATGTTCTAAGGCAATTTAAATAAATAGTGCCTTGACAAATGAGTGACGAAAACTTTACATGTGATTAAGTAAAATCTTTGTGTTAAAGGACAAAACAATGCATGTGAGTGGTATGTGTACGTAGGCAGCTTATGCATGTTTTTAACACACATGCTACCAGTTTGGAGACTAACATCCCACGGGGTGTCCATGCTTTTTGGTTTAGACAATTGAACCAACTTACACGTTATATGTTCCTCATTCGGTCAATTGGCATAGTCACTGACTCATAGACCCACATTTGAAACCAAGTTTACCTGGAAACTAGTGTAATAATTATATAAGGGAGAAATGCTAAAATCACAAAAATTTTACACATACTTTTACAAAATAGTGTGTCATATACTTGGTAGAATTCTCTAACTTATTTTTTAATTCTCTCTCTTAAATACATCTACAAATTTACATGACATATTATTATGTGAAATATATATAAAGGGTGTATTTCTAATCGGAATATAATGACATGACAACCATTGATTTTAAAATACAATGTTTAATAGAAAAGAAGCATATGAGATTCGGCAATTTGAGTTCAACTAAAGTAAAATGATTAAAATCTTTTATTGTTTACTTTGAACATGATGAATTATGTTGAGTTTATTGTGACGGGAAATAAATAAATAAATCATCATTATAGGACCTTTTTTCGTTTAAAATCAAATATTTACTCGCAACAATCTCAACATTACTTATCATATTTAATAAACATGAAAAAATGCTAATCCAATGTAAAATCATGAATGAGTCGGTTGATGTTACACTTTATCTCTTAAATCATTATACATGCAATAAAAAACAAGCCAAATAAAATATTACCTGAGGAGAGTTATTTTACATACCAAATTTTTCTTACATACCAAGGGACTCATCTCCACTATCCATCTAAAAAGAAATCAATGAATGAGATTAAAAGCATTTATTATTTCACCTATTTTTTATAATTTAAATATCTCTTAAACCGTTAATCGTTAAGTGAAAATATTTACACCGTCGCGAAGAGCATTTAATTATCTGTCTATAGACGGGCACTTTGATATACTTTTGAAAAAAGAAAAAAATTTCGTTTTTTTCACGTTTTTTCGTCTTTTTTTACGTTACTTGAAATTTGCATTAAAAAATCATATATGATTAAACACTAATTTGAATATCACATGTGATATTAGTGTTAAATCATATATGATATGTGATATTTACATATCATATATGATATTACACTAATATCATATATGATATAACACTAATATCACATATGATATAACACTAATATCACATGTGATATTCAAATCAGTGTTTTATCATATATGATTTTTTAATGCAATTTTCAGTAACGTAAAAAAACGAAAGAACTTAAAAAAAAACGTGAAAAACACGAAAAAAAAAAATTGTCGAAAGTATATCAAAGTGCCTATCTATAGAAAGATAATTAAATGCTCGTCGCAATGATATTTTTTTTTCCGCTTAACGATTAACGGTTTGAAACTTATTAATATTTAAAAAAAAATGATGAAAATGGGTTTTTTAAAATGTAAGGATTAATCTCATCCATTAGATCAAATAAAATTGAATGATGGAGATTGATCCATTGGTATGTAAATAATCTTTTGTTTTCAAATGATCTTAAATCAATATTACCTACACAAAATCGTAATATATTTATTATATGTATGAAAGATTTAGAAACACTACAAATATAGACAATAAATAGATTTATAAAAAAAAAATGTTGGTCGAACCATGCCTATATGACTTGTGGTTTGGTCATAAGTTGTGCGTTTTGAACAATCACTCAATTGTCCGACTCAGTCATTTTGACACATCTGTATAACTATATTGTATGCTAGGGGTAAGCAATGATTCATTTGTTTATTGTATTTCGATTTTATTATAGGTCGATTTAAATTATTTTTTTGTTTGGTTCTCTAGTACTAGAAAAAATAAAATTAGTTGTATTAGCTAGAACTATTTCTTGGTCGTAATTTCACTTATTATTTCTTGGTACTGTACATGTGATGTTTTGTACACACCGAATAAGACAAAAAAAATAAAGAAATATACAGTCATGATACAATGAAATGATCTGTCACTCGTATTACAAATCATGGAACTCTCAAAGCATCTTCCATACCGTACTAAGCGGATGTTTGGGATGTTTATAACTTTATACAGGTTTTAAAAGACGTGTCATGGTCTCGCTAAAATGTGAGGCGTGACCTCTACGTTACGAAATAAACTAATGTGTCTGCTTTAAATGTGGCGTAAGGTGAAGCGTAAAAAGACGCGCTAAGGCGTGCCGCTATTTTAGAATTTAACTCCGATGAAGAAGTTTTTTTCAAAGAAATGAAGAAGATTACATGCATGTATTGTTTTCTTGACTTTATACCTTATGTATAACATTTTTTGTAAACTCAATAAATATAAAATATGATATAAATATATAAATCTATAAATGTTTTCATATTTTGTGTTGCTTTAAATCACACTGTAATAAACAATGTGGCTTCGACATAGCTTTTAAAACGTGAGGCTTAACTATGCTATCACGCCACGTCTCACGCTTGACTTTATATGATAGTAAATTAATTATTAGGAATTTTTATTTAAGTTAAGATTATCAAACACTGAAACAGATAATTGTACCCAAAGCCTAATATCTTTTTCATAGTTTTCACTGGCCCAGCCCAACTAACTTACCTAATAAGTCCAAAACCTTGAGCGCGGGAAAACAAGCCGTTAATAAAAAGTAGCGCCAAACCCCCAAAATTTAACTTGAATTTCAGTGACCGTCTGACCGACATATTACGGGCAGCCCAATATTCCCCTATCAATGATACAAAAAAAAGAATCCAATGCAAATATTCTTTATAAATTCCCCCAAATTATTCTCCCCATTTATTTTACCGCCATCATTCAAACCCTCACACACAAAAATTTCATTTGCTCTAGAAAATAAAAATGAAGTTTTTCAAAAAGAATCAATCGAATGCAACAAATTTAGAATCAAAAGATGGAAACAAATGGATTGGTATTAAGTTAAAGCCTATATCGACAAAGAAGAACAAGAATGAGAAAGAAGATGAGGATGAAAAGGTGTCGAAATCTGGCTCGACAACTCCGACCTCGAATCATTCGAGGATACCCAAAGTGTTGCCGTGTCCCCCTCCGCCGAGAAAGAGAAGACCCGTTTCGACGTGTCATGATGGGAATATGGAGTTTTTTACTTCGCCTGATATCGAGTCCTTGTTTAAGATGTTTCCGAATGCTGGAAGAGCTAATTAGTACTAGTGTTTTATTATGTTTTGTTAGCTTAGGTTAGTTTAGTTTAGTTTAGTTTAGTTAGGTTATGTTTTTTTTGTTTTGTTTTGTTTTGTTACGTTTTTGGCTTTTAGTAGGTTAGATTTCAGATTAAAGATGTATAAATACATATATGATGATTAGTTATTATTCATGAATTACTTATTCTGTGTTGGTTTTGTTTTGCTTTTTGTCATGGCGCAATTGATGTGATATTATCACCCCTTGGTTAATTAGCAGGAGGAACCTAATTACTTTATTCGCTTAAACATTTGTGTTTAACGTACTTTGGTTTAATGGCTGATGGTTTCTTACTGTTTTTCAACAACTTTTGTACATTGATTCTCGACTTTAACCACCCATGTGGACATTTTTACTTCACTTTTCAAATTTCAAGTTTGCCTCAAGGTCCAAATCTGTGGCGACTCCAATGATTTCAATTGTTCATAGGCATGTCGCTAGAAGGTCAAGTAGTTTTGTTGTATCAGACTATCAGGTGGTGTATCAAAACTACTTTCAGTGTTTTGCCCTTTTTCCATGGTCAAAGATTCATGTCACTACAGTTGAAGGGTTTTTGTAAGTTGGTTCATTCATGTTTCATGTTCGGTTATTTTTCAGAAAGTTAGTGTCGACTTTAGGGTGTTTGTTTAAACTTATATGTGGGGTTATGAGCTTATTTGATTTCGGCTTATATATCATAATCCTTAGTTTTGTGGCTTATTTTGAGACTTATGGGTATATTATAATACGTTTATATAACCTCATAAATTTCAAAATAAGCCGGAAAATTGGGGCTTATGAAACATAAGTCCGAATCATATAAGCTCATAAGCCCACATATAAGCTTAAAGAAACACCTTAGTTGCCGTATTCAAGTATTTCATTCAAGTTACTCTACCCTCTCTACATCTAGCCATGACATGCTTTTAAATACATAGAGGATTAGTTTTGTGGTTAATGATTTCAAGGGTTCCAGTAGCTCTTGTTGGAGCTTTTCAAATCCTGTAGTAACTATCATCACATTCAGGCGTGCAAGTGTCAAATAGGTTCAAGTTCAATAGAAGTCAACTCTTAAATCGGTTGCGTTGTGTAAAATTATGTCAAATATATCGATTTTTCTAAAATGAACTCGGTCCTTAATTTTTGGGTTACGATTTTTGATATTTTTCAGATAATGAACCTGATGACTCTTGGTTTTGGTCCGCCGTTGCGTATGACTCAACGAACGAGCTAGTTCAAGTTCATCAAAAGGCTCAAATGGTTTAAGTTCAAGTCAAAGTGCTCACATTTAAACTAAAGAAATTAAATCTTATGTGGATAGAGTATCAAAGCATGTTGAAATAGGTTCAAAAGTTTTTCAGCAGCCTTCAATGGCGCTCAATGTGTAATCCCTCCGTCTCAAAATTATTGTCAGGAGACAAGAAACACACAATTTAATAAAAGTGGAACCACTTTAAATTTCAACCATTCAAAAGGAATATTCCCTCAAAAAATTCTTTAGTTTTTACTATAAAAGGAAAGTGGACAATTAATTTGAGACATCCAAAAAAGGAAATGTGGACTATTATTTTGAGACGGAGGGAGTATTATTGATGGAATTGAAAAAAGATAAAAGTACGAATTTTGAATATCCTTATGTCCTTTTGTTTATTTCAAAAAATGAAAAACAGAATCACATTAAATTGCAAGTCATAATGACATGGCGTAACACACGGGGATCACATGGATGCAAGTTGCTTCTACTATCTTCGTACATAATCAATTCTAATAAAAATGATTGTATGGCATTAAATGTACAGAAATACAGAATTTCAAAATGGCACAAGCAGAAAATGCACGTGTTTTGTTACAAAAATGATAATAGTACCAATCCAGTATTTTTGAAAGGTTTTTTTGGTTAATTATTGCTCTAATGGTATTTGTCATTGTTGGTTTATACAAAATTATGTATTCCGTCTTTAACTATAAAAAATTACACAGATGGTCCTAAAAACCAGCATCATGACACCTCTACTACTTTCGGTGTATCAAGTTGATGCTGGATTCATGTACATGACACATACCACATAAACATATGCTGCTCAAGTTTTACATATCTCATTGTGAGATAATATGGTACTGATGGTAGACTTAATCCATATTTGATAAATGGTCAAAATGGTAAATAGCCAGGAAAGAAAAGGGCCGAACGGGTTGAAAGGCGCCTACAGTAATAATGAAGTCTTTGTAATTATAATTACAATTATTTGTATATAGAACGAATAAGTTTCAACAATCGGGCAAATAGTGTTTTGGGTCAACCTGAAACATTTTTTTATAGCCTCCAATCTGCCACTTCCTTTGGATATAAAGGTTCCGAAAGGAAAAAGAACATCCAGACATTCAGTGCGTTCTTACCCAAGCACATCAAAACCATGCTTCTATATTTCCATCATTACCTAACTCTCAAAGCAGTCTTATGTATCAAAATTGTGAATCTTTTTATGCAGGAGCAGATATACTTGCATAGAGAGACATCCCATTTGGGCACAATAGGTGCCATGATAAACCGTGTGATAACTACAGCCCACACCTTGAGACCGAGACTGAGATTGAAAGAGAAGACTCCATCAGAATCATATCTAATCGAACAAGGACAACTAATCAGGACCAATCATTACTTGTAAGTTATATATAAGCCTGATGTGTCTTAAACCGCAAGCTTAGCACGTATCTTCAACTTATAGTGTAACATAACAAAAAGCCTCCTCTTCCATCCGTCATTTGATTCTAGAACTTTTAACAGTTTGCTATCAAATCAAAAAAGCATTACGTTCTTATGAGTTCCTCTTCATTCTCCTTGAACTAGTTCTGAATGTTTTTAACCTATGATGCACGGGGACGCAATTATGTCCGAGTACCCGTTCCGGTACTTGCTGGGGACGGAAACGCCTGGGAAACGCCATGGGGACGTCTCGAATTCAGGGGACGGCGGCATGAAGTGTATGGGGATGTTTCCACTGAGTATTGGGACGTTTCCAAGCCCATTTAGGGTTTTAACTCTTCAAATTCCATAACCGGCCCATCTGATCTCTATATAAAATTCGATCATGTCTCATCTCTAAATAAAATACGATCAGTAGACTAACCCATCTCTCTATTCTCTATATCCACTTCATGGCTTCTCAAGAAGGATCATCAAATACATCAGTAGATGAACCTCCATTGTGGGGCTATGTGACGAAAATCGAAAACCTCCATTGTGGGGCTATGTGACGAAAATCGAAAATTTAAGTGCAATCTTTGTGAGGAAATCAGACAAGGATCATATTCTAGGGTTAGAGCACATTTGATTGGTATAAAAGGTAACAATTGTTTGATATATTTATTTGCATGAAAGTTGAATTCTTGTTTTTTTATGAAAGTAGGGCGTAGGCTTTTGTGAATGGCAATTGTTGAACGGTTTTTTCTTTGAATGTAATATAATGATGATGCTACTGTTATTAGTAATAACTAATGAGTACAAGGCTGATTTTTAACCTTGTATGGAAATGGCTTTGATACGTATGACTAATTGGCTCAATTGATTGGGACATATAATGATGTGCTTTGATGTTAATGTTGTTATAATGATGTGCTTTGATACGTAATATAATGATGACTAACTTTGATGTCTAATGTTGTACCAATATGAAGAGAAAGACTTATACAATATGACCGAATTTATATTGCATAGTATGATACATGTCACAAATTCAAATCACCTGACATTCTTATTTATATAGGTACTGGGATTTTTATTTGCAATAAAGCAACAGCAGGTGACAAACTTGAGATGAAACGGTTAGAAGATGTGTATGAAGAGAAGAAAGCCGAGTCAAAAGCGAATGAAGTCAAGTTGCCATGTGAAGCTGGTGTTGGATTTAAGAAAAGAAAAGGTATTTCATCACACCTATTAAAAGAGCTTTTGGTGTCAATATTAAGGACCAACTGGATCAAGAAATAGCAAGGATGTTTTATACCGGAGGTTTACCATTTAATATTGCAAGAAATCCACACTATCTCTAGGCTTTTCAGGTTATAATAAGCTCAGAACAACCTTACTACAAAAAGAAAAATATAATGTTCACAAGCTATTGGAAGTTTGGAACCACTTAGGTTTACATGGAAAGAAAAATGTGTGACTATTGTAAGTGATGGTTGAAGTGATCCTACAAGAAAGCCTCTAATCAATTTCATGGCTACTTCAAGTAATAATGGTCCTATGTTTCTAAAGGGAGTGAATTGTTTTGGGGAAGTAAAAGATAGATTTTTTATTGTTGATTTGATGAAAGAAGTCATAAATGAAATTGGTCATCAACATGTTGTGCAAATCATTACTGACAATGTTGTAAGGAAACTGACTCTCTATAATCTCTCCAGCCGCCTTACAATTTGCAACATTGTCACAAATGATTTGCACAACATCTTGATGACCAATTTCATTTATGACTTCGTTCATCAAATCAACAATAAAAAATCTATCTTTTACTTCCCCAAAACAATTCACTACCTTTAGAAACATAGGACCATTATTACCTGAAGTAGCAATGAAATTGATTATAGGCTTTCTTGTAGGATCACTCCAACCATCACTCACAATAGTCACACCTTTTTCTTTCCATGTAGACCTAAGTGGTTCCAATAGCTTGTGAACATTATCTTTTTCTTTTTAGGTTGTTATGAGCTTATTATAACCACGAGGTACATAACCATCAATTTTGCTATTGGCAGCAAACTGAAAAGCCATGAGATAGTGTGGATTTCTTGCAAGATTAAATGGTAAACCTCCGGTATAAAACATCCTTGCTATTTCTTGATCCAGTTGGTCCCTAATATTGACACCAAAAGCTCTTTTAATAGGTGATGAAATACCTTTTCTTTTCTTAAATCCAACACCAGCTTCACATGGCAACTTGACTTCATTCGCTTTTGACTCGGCTTTCTTCTCTTCGTACAAATCTTCTAACCGTTTCATCTCAAGTTTGTCACCCGCTGTTGCTTTAATGCAAATAGAAATCCCAATACCTATATATGCATGCCAAATAAGAATGTCAAAGTGATTTGAATTTTGTGACATGTATCATACTATGCAATATAAATTCGTTCATATTGTATAAGTCTTTCTCTTCATATTGGTACAACATTAAACATCAAAGTTTGTCATCATTATATGACCCAATCAATTGAGCCAGTTAGTCATACGTATGAAAGCCATATCTATACAAGGTTAAAAATCAGCCTTGTACTCATTAGTAATTACTAATAACAGTAGCATCATCATTATATTACATTCAAAGAAAAAACCGTTCAACTATTGCCATTCACAAAAGCCTACGCCCTACTTTCATAAAAAAACAAGAATTCAACTTTCATGCAAAGAAATATATCAAACAATTGTTACCTTTTATACCAAGCAAATGTGCTCTAACCATAGAATTTGATCCTTGTCTGATTTCCTCACAAAGATTGCACTTACATTTCTAAGTTCCTACTGTTGCTCCTGGCTTTTCGATTTTCGTCACATAGCCCCACAATGGAGGTTCGTCTACTGATGTATTTGATGATCCTTCTTGAGAAGCCATGAAGTGGATATAGAGAATAGAGAGATGGGTTAGTCTACTATCGTATTTTATTTAGAGATGAGACATGATCGAATTTTATATAGAGATCAAATGGGCCGGTTATGGAATTTGAAGAGTTAAAACCCTAAATGGGCTTGGAAATGTCCCCATACACTTCATGCCGCCGTCCCCTGAATTCGAGACGTCCCCATGGAGTTTCCCAGGCGTTTCCGTCCCCAGCAAGTACCTGGAACGGGTACTCTGACATAATTGCCGTCCCCGTGCATCATAGGTGCTATATTCTAAAGGTACAAGCAGGGTAACTTTCAATTCAACTTTATATATACATGTAATCATGAAAAAGCAAGCATTTACAAGATCATGGTCCAGAATCAGAGATTACAGCAAAACGTTTTGGAGAAAGTGCCATAAAAGATATGATATCTGCTTTGTTTGCAGGAAAACCGCAAATATTCGAGTAAAGATCACAAGAATCTGTCGTGGCAAACTTCACATATTAGATACTGACCTCATGTGTGCTTCTTGTTCTGGAGCTTGTTTCTCATTTTGCAGCAAAAATACAACTACTTGAGTTAACAGTACAAGCATCTAAATTTTCTGTTTTGGAGGACTTCACATATCAAATACTGACCACAGGTAAGCTTCTCGTTCTGTAGCTTGTTTCTCATTTTTCCCACTGAACATTTTTTTTTCAAATCCTGCAAAAAGAAGGAAAACCAATGGAATTTAATCACATGTTTCAATTTAAAAATGTTACGATCGTTCATCCAAAAAAACAAATGCACCACACACACAATACAATGTAAGTGTCCAATTTTAGAGCAAATACTTTATTATTGTAAATCTAATAATATACCATAAATTTATACTAGTACTAATGAGCAAACAAATGCTTGCAGGTCAACAGAAACCCGTTACCCAACCCATCTAACCCTCTTATCTTGTCAACCCTAAGTTAGAAAGCCAAGCTTTTGACTGTGTAATAACTTAAATAGACTAACCATTGCTGCGATCCACACCATCCCAATGTCGGCCTGGTCTGATTCCATAGCGGTTTGGTGCAGCGTCTAACCCCCTCTTTAACCAGCTGTGTTTAGGAGCTTCTTGAGGAACGATGAATCCAGATTCTTTCATCTTCTCGTTATCTCCTATATCTGGAAGAACCAGTTCAGAATCCTTTCTCTGATAAGTTTCAAAATAATATTGTCAGTGATAAAAGAATATCGAAACTGTATGTAATAACCAAGATCTTTTGTTAAAGCAGTTACCTTTACGAAATGAGACATAGGGTCACCCCATCTCACTCTTTCTTTCAGCATATTTTCAAGATCAGGATCATCTCTGCATTCACATTGAACATAAAATGTAAATCTTTTGCATTTTCAGTGGGATTATTATGCTTAAAAGATGAATGATCAATAATCACTGTTGACGTTTTCAGCGGGTGATGAAATTGAAATACTTAATCAAAGGCATGGAAATAAAAGGTCCTAATTACCTAGTCCTTGCAAATGGTTTGGTCTTCTGAAGTCCTAACTCTTCTAGTCTTGCCTCTGCTTCCCTTTTCTGAGCCAAACCCTTGCCCCATTCCACTTTTATCTCCTGTTACCAGAGCACTGTTTATTAAAACTTCAACTTAAGTGTGTAAAATATGGTAACACAATCATTACCAAAGATAATCTAAGTATAGTGAATACAACAACTTGTATGAATTATAAACACTCTGGACGACTTTCACCCATTTGACCTATTTCCATTTTAGCACAAGTTTTTTATATTAGCTTCCTTAGAGATGAAAGACTGCCTTAATCTACTCATTTTACCACCCCAGCCTATTTACATCCTCTTGAATATTCATGGTTTCCGATTGTTCTTCCTATGTCTAACTTCTCATGAAATTTACTACATAACGGAAGACTCAAATGAAGGAAGAGATAATAGAAGATATAAAGTGTTTGATGTATCGCAAAATGGTAAAAGGGTGCAGAGCCATATAGACTACTAAAGAATGATTCCAATCCTGGACTGGGGTTCTTACAATGTGGTCCACTCTTTAATGTTGTAATTAACCCTATCGGCAACTGTTTTATACTTTTATGTTGTTACAATGTTGAAAGTTAATTCTGAAGCCTTTAATCTAATTATATTTGAGTATTTGGTTTTGTCACGCTAGATTCGCAATACTTGTAGTTGTATAATTGTATTGTAGGATTATAGTTATAATGTCGCGCAAAGTACCAACAATTTGAGCACCTATAGTTTAAACTAAGAATAACATCCTTCAAATGATATCTTCGAACTTAAATCTAAACTTATGAGTCATTACCGACATCTTATAACCTCGTCATCATTATAATAAGGGCAAATGATTAAAAAAAGTATCATATTTGCTACCATTTTCTTTTGTGGGTACCCACAAAAGTAAAAAAATTTGAAAGAAGAGTACCCACAAAAGTAAAAAAAATTGTTCGCTACCCACAAAAGAAAATGGTGGCAAGCATGATACTTTTTTCAATCATTTGCCCTTATAATAAATACTAAGAATAAGAAAAATTATCAGAATCTATTAAAAGGTTCGAAATCGACTCCTACATCATCGCAATGCATCATCATAAAAACTCTATTGATCAATCATGAGTGACCTAATCTCTCTAAATAGTATAAGTAAACAATTCGTATGTAAAAACAATTATAGAATAATCTGCATATGAACATGAATTATAATTTGCATATGAACAATTATAGAATAATCATACTTTGGGCTCAGGGTCGACACTTAAGGAGCGACTGATCATTCGGAGAGATATTTTATAAACCGTATTTTGATCCTCAAGCGCTGAATTACTTTCGATGTCGTTCATCTTAAGCGCTGATGCAAGACGTTTCACAAAGTTATGTTTCTTCTTGGATTTATACTTTTTTGATTTCCACTTTCGGTCCTTTTATCTTTGAAGTTAACCAAAATGCCCCCTAATTTTCATATACCTCTTCACTTAATGTATATTAAGGAGAATATGTAAACTTGTAACAAAATGGTCCTATGGTCTAGTGGTTAGGACATTGGACTCTGAATCCAGTAACCCGAGTTCAAATCTCGGTAGGACCTTCTTTTTTTTACGACATGCATTCAGAGCTGTATAAATTATTTTTAATAATTGTTATCACGTCTGAATTTTAGTTTAGTTTTTATATATACACTCGGATTGATTGATCAAAACTTAAGAAAACGCATGACGAAAAACAATGCATTTAACAATAAATTATTGTTACATGAAAGATAGTTTTTTTTCAATTTTTTGTAGTTGTGTTTGTAACTCGAGTGGCTTACTCATTTTGTCGTTGAGATTATAATGTTTAAAACTTGTCGAATTGGATTTGTATTTACCATGTTAAAATGGTTAGCAAAACTGCCAAAAAAATATATAAATATGAAATTTTGGCTTGCATTAGTTGTTTTCTCATGACATAACGAGATGCATTTGAGAAAGCTCTAATTAGCTATCTGTTGATTAGTGTGATGTTTTAATAATTTACATATATATTAAAAATAATATTTAACATATATATTAGGATGATAAATTAGCATACGCATAGCTTATAGTCGGTGCAACCCAATACTCGCAAGTTTTAAATTAAAAAAAGAAAAGAAAAAAGAAAAAAAAACATATTAAACATGTAATATATGTATAACTGCAAGACGTTTAATAAAGAAAACATAAAGTCTGATGTAGAAAATGTTAAGCTTATATTAAAGGAGTGGGATCCTCTCAAGTTGAGAGGATCAACTTGAGTCAAGTTGAGGCACTATGAGGCTATGAGCCATTGGATCAAATCCAATGACTCAAATCAAAAGAACTACTTTTAATTTGAACCATTGGATTTGATCCAATGGCTAATAGTGCCTCAACTTGACTCAAGTTGATCCTCTCAACTTGAGAGGATCTCATTCTTATATTAAACGCACAAAACATTATTTTACTCAAATATAATACTTATTTACCAAAATGTTTGGATTATTAATAAAATTCAACCAAGACACCTATAGCGATTTTTAGTTAAATACACTTATCCCGATACAGGTTAAATTAAGGGTCATATGGTTTATACACCACATACCTCTCTCACCTCTCATATTATTCGCTTTATTTATAAGACAAGAAGTTTTTAATGTTTTTTTGTTCCGTATATTTTGTTTTCTACTATTTTGACTTTAAAGTTTTTGTTCCGCATTTTTTTAGCATTTTTACTCATTTTTATTAACAATACAAAGACAGTTTTTATGATATTTTGCTCTATATTTTTTACCTATCAAACTTTATATTTTATAGTCTGTTTTTTTGTTTCACAGTTTATAATTAAAAAATATATATAAAAATAAAATAAAAAAGTTAAAAATTTTATATGATGTGTGAATCCTATTTTGATGATCTGTAAACCCATTACAATAAAGCTTGTTTGACTCAAACATAAAAGGCCCAAAAGCTACAAAATGTGAGATAAAGAATTTTGGGTAGAGAACTAGAGATAGACACCGTTACATAAAAAAATAATTCTGTTTCTAAATTGTTATACCAGTAATTCTTATTTACAAAATCAACTCCTAAAACCCAATCCCAAACACCCCTTTAGTTAGTTCTCCATTCGAGCACAACCCAGGGTATAAGAACAGGGTTTTCCTGTCTGCCGATTATTTTTTTATGTTTCTTACAATGTTACAATAAACCCATGTTTCCCTCTTCATTAAGTCATCATCACAAACGTCATCTGGTAAATACTCTAATCCCATCATCTTATACCTTTATCACTAAATATCTTCATTCCAATGTTAATAACCAAACTAATTATGACCTAATAAATCTAAACCTTACATTTAATCGCCTCATCGAACGCGTACCCGTGCCCCCTGTTCGCAAACTTAATCGTATATTAATCAAGTTAGCTAAAATGAAACAGTACCAAAATGCAATGTCATTAGTAATAGGTCATGATATGTTGTGTTTGGATAAACCTAAGCCTAGGCCTAATTTGTATACTTTTAGTATTGTCATAAATTGTTTGTGTCATATGGGTAGGGTGGACTTTGGTTTTGTGGTTTATGGCAAGTTGCTGAAATTTGGTTTTAAGGTGGATTGTGTGGTGATTAATACTTTGTTGAGGGGGTTATGTGACACGGGGTGTGTTTGTGACGCGGTGAGGTTTTTTGGTGAGTTGGGGTGGAATGGGTTGGAGCCGAGTGTGGTGAGTTATGGGACGGTGATTAATGGGGTTTGTAAAAGTGGGGATGTGGAACATGGGCTTGTTTTGGTTAGGGATATGGAGGAGAGTGGTACAGGGTGTCGGCCACGTGTAAATGAGTATAATATGGTGATTGATGGTTTTTGTAAAGGTGGGAAGGTGAGTGAAGCGTTGGAGGTTTTTTATGAGATGATTGGGAGAGGTGTGGAGGCGGATGTTGTGACGTTTAATAGTTTGATTCGTGGGTTTTGTTGTAAGGGGTTATGGGAAGAGGTGAAGACGTTGTTGAGTGAGATGCAAGCTCGTGGTGTGTCGTTGGATGTGGTTACGTGTAGTATTTTGGTTGATTTTTTGTGTAAGAAAGGTGAGGTTGAGGAAGCACATAGGATTATTGACGAGTTGATGTTGGATAGAGGTGAGAAGCCCGATACTCATATGTACACGGCGTTACTTCATGGGTATTGTTTGCTTGGTAAAGTGGATCATGCAAGTAAGATTTTTGATATTATGATTGCACAAGGGTGTGTGCCTAGTGAGGTTAGTTACACTGCGTTAATGCAAGGATATTGTTTATGTGGCGAAGTGGATAGGGCTAGAAAAATATTTAAGGTTATGATTAGACAAGGGTGTGCACCTTGTGTTGTTAGCTATAGTATTTTGATTGACGGGTACTGCAAGAGTGAAAAGATAGACAAAGCTTTGAATCTAATCCGTGAAATGCATGAAAGGGGAATTGTTCCTAATCTCGTGACATACACCTCTCTCATCAATGGATTATGTCTTGTTGGAAGACTGGAAGAGGCGTTTATGCTTTTTGATGAAATTCAGAATCGTGGTATATCTCCGAATATTAATACGTACTCTACTTTGATAAACTCTTTATGGAAAAATAAAAAAGTCAAAGAGGCTTCAATATTATTGAAAAAGATGGAAGGTCTTGGTATGGTCCGTGATATTGTTCTTTCCACTAGCATTATTGATGGTATGTGCAAAGTTGGAAAAGTCACTGCCGCCCATCAACTTTTTAATGACCTCTCCAATAGGGGCTTGCAACCTAATCGTCATACATATAATGTCTTGATAGGTGGATTTATGAAAAATGGTAAACTTAGGGATGCGGGGGATTTGCTTCGACAAATGACAGTTGGAGGTCTTGTGTTGGATGGTGTTACTTATAATTTAGTTATTACAAGATTTCTTCGGTTTAATGAGACAAAAATAGCATTATCATATCTTGAAAGAATGCTTGATGCTGGTTTTTCTGCAAATCGTTACACAAAATCCATCCTAGTGCACTTCATGGACAGAACGGTGTTGGATGACGCATCTAAGAAATTGCTTAAGAGGGTCTTTAGGGGTTAGAGAATGATGTGTGTGCAGAACTAGAATGGAGATGCCTAACATAGTGCAGATTAGAGGTGACTGCAGTCAATTGTGGCATGGCATTTGGTTAAGCAACACCGCTATTTTCCTTGGATTCAAAGAATATCATTTGTTGCAGCCAAATGCGTCCAAGTATGCTCTAATTTCCCTTTAATCTGTAATCAAATAATTTGTACTAATTTTGTATTATGTCATTCACTGCAATTATCAGCAGTTAACTTATTTCTTTTTTTTTTTTTGTACATAGGGATTATTGGTAGGATTAAAAAACGACATGAAGACGAAAAGATCTATCCTTTTCATAGCACACAGGTGGGTTTTACCCATGTATATTTATTTGTAGACTAGACCGTATTTTGATTGTGAACCCATTTGCAGGCTATCAACAGCAAGAGCTGCAGACAGAATTGTGGTGATGGATAATGGACAAGTTGCTGAGGTATAATTTAAAACTTCTTGCTCATATGTATGTTGAAAAGTGAGAGATGTCTGGCCAGCTTTACACACGTTTGGATATTCTGACAAAATCACAAAAGCAAATCTGTTTTTTAGACTGTGGTAGCACTCTGCATGTTTATGGGTCACCAATCCATGAGATTTATGCCCACTGACCTCTACACTTATAAAAAGTAAACCCATATGTATTTGACGGGACCACTATATAATGAGCTAAAACTAGGGCTGTTCAAAAGGATGTGAAACTGAAATAAATCCGAACCTAACGAAAAATTGATTAAACGTCAAACGTGCTCTATATAGGCTCAGTACTTTTAAATATAATTATTAAAAAGACGCATGTTTTCAACTTAAGTTCAAGGTCTTTTTTGTTGTTTTAACTCCCATTATTTTTGTTTTACTTTTTTTATTGGTTAAATAGCACCAGTGCTTTCAGATGACTGAGGTTGGCTTAAGGTTTGAGTGTTTGACTTTTTTACAGAACCACATCTACTCTTAAAATTTAGAGCTTAACTGATTGACAAATACCCCAAGTAAAGATGGATTCAAGTTGTCATTAGAGGCAAAAATGGATTCAAATTCTTACTGAGGAATACACAGCTTGGGGTGTCAAACCAGTTAGGTGATGAGATAAAATAGGTTTTGGTCAGATAGTCATGGACTCATACAGGACACGGGTTAACAGTTTTAGCTGTAGTTGTAGCAGTTAGCTGTGAGTTTAGCTGTAAATTTTTATTTTATTTTTTTTTTTTTTGTGAAAATGTGAATATATTACCACCAAACAACTTAACTGTTACAGAGTTATAACAATGAGGATCATTTGAACATACTCAATATCCTCAAAACCAACAAAGACATACTACTGAACATACAATCTAAGAGATACATCTTCAAGAACATAACTCCAATTTTCACTTAGTAATCACTACATTTCCTATAACAACACCACTTCACAATGTAATTCCAGTGAAGAATCACAATAGGCCTCATGATCACTTAAGGAGTTTAGCTGTAACTTATAAACGTCTGAATAGAAGTGTTAGCCGTAAAGTGTGATCGCTTAAAAAAAACGACATAAATGAAATATCAAGTGATATATTAAAACTATATGTCGACATTTTAATTCAAACACTTAACCTCTTCGCCACCTTCTGAAATTTTCGACTTCTCTATTTGGTGATGTAATTCTTTATAAATAAAATGTAAACAGAATTAATAATTGTAGTTTGTAATTGTCCCTCTAGTACTCTTGGTATATCTGATGGCTAAATATGGGTGATTTGAGATGTAGGTGGGTGATCACAAGAAACTTTTGGAGCAAAATGGGTTGTATGCACGATTACATCAGTTTCAAATGGATGGTTTGTAGATCGACCCAGTTTTTCTTCTCCAATTTACATGTCCCTTTGAGGATCTTCATCTGATCGATGGCGTTCAATGGTGATGTCTGCTGTAGTGTTTAAATATGGCTTTGAGTTGTTACCTGGGAAGGTTTTCTGATACATATCATCTAATCATGTCAACTACCCTTGTACCTTGTCTTTTGCCCTTGCTGTCTATGAATCTGATGCTTCTTCTCTGGAGAGGGTTTTGGCGAGACTGGATTCAAATGAAGTGAAGTCGTCATGGGCGGGACTTGGTTTGTTAGTGTTGCCACTTGACATGTGTTGGTGTGTTATAGTTCTGGAGGACCGTGTTTGCCATAGATGGAGCTAAATTCGCTGTATGTACATGCATTTATATTCTAGTTAAAACATTCTAGAAGTGTACACTGTATTTGAAATCCAATAAACTTATTACCAGATCAATCTGCTTCTTGGCTGGGTTTACCTAACATAGCTTTTATATAATTTTTGTAACTGTCTACATGATTGTCATTGTAGTGACAAGCTCTAAACCAACATTATCGACCAAACAAATATGTTTTGTCTTATAATATACAAACATGCATATCTAGTTTGCTACATGTATTTCAACATCTGACGATTTTGGGTTTCAGACCCATAAAAACTTTCCTACTTCTGAAGTTTATCGTTCATATATTAGTATATCAACGAATGACTACCCGTTATGTTTATGCTCCAATATAACTTCTTTTCTTGTAATCTTAATACAGGGGTGTAATTCATGCTGAAAACATACTGTACTTTAATCCATACGGGTCGGTTTAGAAGAGTACTTCAGTTAGTTTTGGGTGTGGAGAGATGTCTAACTGTGGTAATGGTTTGGCGAAAAGTTGTAGCTCCAAACAAGTCTCATATATGATTGTGTAATGTACTTTTTATTCTGTTTACTAATATTGCACAAAAGAATTATGAAGGAATTAGTTTTCTTACCCCAGTTACAGGAAGCAAAAAAAGTTCAGGTTTATGAGTTACCATACAACATATGTACTTCCTTTTGCATTCATAATCTATAAATTGCTCAACCTCGAGAATCGCATAAACATTCTATATCACTACAAAATACCTATACCTAATGCACAAACACTAAGGTGTTGACAGTGACACCATAAATTACCCTTTTTTTTTTTTTTTTTCTTTTTTTTTTTCTTTTTTGAAGTATAACTCGAAAGTTTCAAGCTTTATACTCCAACATGCATATATTGATTCAAAGTTGCTTGAACTCCAACAAAACATTAACAGGATTTCTGTTGGAGAGACGTGGATATTGATCATAACTCCGCATTAATTCAACGTGCATATCATTTCTCCTATTGACTAAAGGTAAGTATTTCTTCACAAGAAATGTAAGAAGTTTACGTCTATCAAGTATATAAATAAAAATGGCTCCGAGAAGGAGACCAAAAGAGCTAACAGAGCTCACAAAGTCAAGGAAAGGAAAGAAACACAGCCCAAGGGCTCGAGATCCAGTTACAACGTTACCTTTGAATGGATGGGAAAACATCTTGTTCAATTGCTTTGTTGCGTGAATCAGAATCAGCATGCACAACCTTGTTTATCCACTTCGAAATCACCCATAAACCGCACTGAAAAACACTATGAATAGCTTTGTTGAGATTGGGGCAACCAAGATTAGTAACATTACCCAAGCTCACATCTGTAATAGAGAATGAGGGGAATGAGATTGGTTGGCCACCTGCTCCAAACACATAGCACCTTAGGACAATATGATCAATTATTTCCTGAACAGAATCACAGATACCTGAACCAATGGTAAAGCCTCTAGAGATGAGGCTAGACCTGGTGGGGAGCCTATCAATTGAGGCACGCCAAACACAAATGTTGATCTTACGAGGGGACCAAGAGTTCCAGACATGTGATGGAGGCCCAAACGGCTATCGGCCAGGATAGCCTCTTGGAGATGACAAGTGAGAGTATTCATTTTAAAGGAACCTGAAGCTTCTCTTTACCAAACCCATTTATCAACCCAATAAGATGTTTACCAATAAGAGACCATAGAGAGGAGAGTTCATTGAGGGCACGGCCCCAGGGGGAGAGTGCTACGATTATATAAGCTGTTGGTATGCATTTTTCGTGATAAAACAGGGAAATTGTGATAGAAAGTGTGACGCTCATTTTTGTCACTCTGTTTGGTGACAGGTTAGTTCATTACTGAACTGGTGTTAAAGATCGATCATATGACAAAGTTTTGAGTTATGGTACAATGAGCTGAAACAGTGGGTTATACTCTTTTTGTCAAAGTTTTGTGCCGTTTAGGAACAACGATAACATCTTAAGGCAACCCTACTTGAAGCATACTCTGAAGGCAACTGTAGAGTATACTGAGCATTCGAAAGGAAGATCTGATGTGTGCTTCTTTCTGCATCGTGCACCTTTGCTTTGGATGTTACTTGTGTGAGTTCATCCCCTTGTACTAGTCCAGCATAAGCATGTGGTATGTTGGGTTCAGTTTACACTCCCTTGTACAGTTCTGAATAGCAATTGTCGTTAGAAAAACAAATGCGTGAATCAGAAGGAATCCCGTAACTTAATTCAGTAACTTTTCTAAGATTGGTCAATAAAGGAATGGCGTAAATAATGTGCTATACTATAGTCAAGGATTGGTCAATAAAGGACTCTCTTATTGGATGGCAGATGTCACGTAATTTATTGTGCAGATGTTAACATCTTTTGCCAATTCATGTCGAGCTAGTGGTCATCCATGAAATGGAAGACAAAGTGACATGGTATTAGAAGAATGGTACATACGTTCACATAGCTGTATGGAGGTGCGACAAGCCACCTTGGTTTATAGTTACTGGGCTCCTCACAAAGAATACAGTGTAGGCATATGGTTAAAATGCTGCTATTAGACTGGAGTGTGTTTTACGTCAGATGATACAAACTGCCTGTGGAGCTGGTTCAAAAACAGTGGATCAAATTTCCGCTCATTGTGTTGAGGCATGGAGAATTTGGTGTGAGATGGTAGGATCTGGGTCATTCATTTGGGCAAGTTCGGGATTAATTGATGATCTGTTGCTGCTATGGCTAAAGTTGTTGGGGATAAGGCTAAAGTTGTTGCAAATCCAGAAGGTTTAGATGCAATGATCCGTTTCCATTTGAGAACTAAGAGCCGATAATTACAAGGCATGCTCAAATCATACATTTACCATAGTCTAATCTTATCCTTATATTGCCATGTAAATTCAAGATTAAAAGTCAGCAATTACATGTTATCAGTAGCTGGATCAACTTCTAATCTGTGTTGCTGTTTGAATCCTATCAGTATCAATTGAGTTAGTTTTCATTTCATTAGAATTAATCAATATTGTGTGCATTTTGCTACCTTGTTATTTTTGGCAAGTTTGTGTAGTTCACTGAATCATGATAGTTAGACATTTCATCAAGCACTTGTTACACATATCATCAAATGAGGAAAACAACTTATAACAAAATAAACCTAAAACACAGCATTTCATTCATTCATTAAAAACAACCATCAATAACACAAGAATGAATTGACAGAAATCAAAGATAGATATTCATTTCACATAAACTAAAACAAAACACAATTCATAACCATCGATAAGACATCGATATTCCAGATCTACAAAATAAAACCAAACCCTAACCCTAAACCAACATCCAAACACTCCAGATCTAACCTAACCGCTGGTAAACTTGGTGACAGCCTTGGTACCTTCAGAAACAGCATGCTTAGCCAACTCACCAGGCAAGACCAATCTGACAGCAGTCTGAATCTCCCTGCTCGAAAGAGTGTTCTTCTTGTTATACCTAACAAGCTTAGAACTCTCAGCAGCCAATTTCTCAAAGATATCATTAATGAAGGAATTCATGATTCCCATAGCTTTGCTTGAGATCCCAATATCGGGATGGACTTGTTTCAAAACCTTGAAGATGTAGATCTTGTAGGTTTCAACCGACTTCTTGTGTCTCTTCTTCTTCTTGTCTCCTGACGTGTCCTTTGCTGGGAGCTTCTTCTCTGCTTTGGGCTTTGGTGCCTTCTCTGCTGCTGGCTTCTTCTCCGCTGCGGGTTTCTTCTCTGCTGCCTTTGGTGCCATTGCTAAAAGTTAAAAAGATGTGTTTGTGTGTTTTAGATGTGTGAGTGATGAGGAGATTGTGGGTATTGATGGGAGTGTGGGGTTGATTATATAGGTGGGTGGAGGTGTTTTCTGATTGGTTGGTTTTGAGTCACGCGGATCGGGAATATTGGCCGTTGGATTAGAAGATTAGATTCAACGCTGGAGATTGGATTCATTGTGATTTGAAATTTTCGTTTTAATTTTCACTTTTCGCGGGTTTAAGGCTAAGTACAAAGTATGGGTGGAAATGATCCGTGTCTTTTAACTCGTGGCTAGCTCAACTTACTTATTTGGACTCACGAAGGTGCATGACTTATAACTTTATTTTTTTATTCTAATTTTTAAATAAACTAAATTCATTTTATTAAAAATAAAATATAAACATCACAATTAAAAACGTACGAAACGTAAAATAAATATACGGTAAAAAAAACATACGTAGCTTAAGAAATATATCAAATTATAACGAAACTAATTATTCATATGTTGTTGTTGAAATTGTTCTCATTTATGTCATTACCAAACATGCTCGATGAGAAATCGTTGAAGCGTTGCATGTTTGCGTTTATCATGGAGTTCTTTGGATTTTTTTCTTTGCACTTCGCAACGCTCGATCCATGACTATTGTAAATTTGGTTGCGGACAAATATACATTTCAATAGCTTCAGATATCGCAAATTCTTGGTCTTTCAAAATCATGTTATGCATTATGATGCACGAGTACATGATTCTCCGTAACTTGCCCACAGTAAATGCACGCGCCGGTTGGGCAATAATATGCCAACGTCCTAGGAGGACACCAAAAGCTCTTTCGATATCTTTTTGAGCACTTTCTTGTTTCGCTTTAAATACGGCATTTTTTTGGGTATTTGCAACCGTAAATGGTTTGACAAAAGATGACCACTTTGTGTAAATTTCGTCAGCTAGATAATACCCATGTTTAAATGTACGCCAATATACTTCAAACGGAACCTCAGGGGCGATGTCATCAATCAGGTCGTCGAATAACATAGAATTATTCAAAACGGTAAGATCGTTATTCGCACCCGCTACCCCAAAAAATGCATGCCAAATTCACAAGTCGTACGACGCAACGGCTTCAAGCATTATAGTTGAATACTTTTTATCACCTCTGTGAAATTGCCCTTGCCATTCGACTGGACAATTTTTCCATTCCCAGTGCATACAATCAATACTTCCCAACATTCCTTGTATCTTATGAACCACGTTATGTGCGTTGTATAAGTTGTGAATGTCATTCTCGTCTGGTTTTCTTAAAAACTCCTTCGCATACAACTGGATTATGCACATAGTAAATTAATCTAGACAATCGCGTGCACAATGTTCCCCTGTTTATAAATACTTATCTAATGCATCAGCTGCTAGCCCGTATGCCAATTAGCGTATGGCACATGTGCATTTCATAATCAAACTAAAACTCATTACACCCCTAGCATCGGGTCGGACTCAAAAGAAATCAAAATGCTTTGGAAGAGGATGATGAGTTTAAATATATGTTTCAATACCTTATACTATTTCTATAAATAGTTTACGGCTCATACGAAAGCGACGCCTAAAATTTTCTTTCGTATATTTTGGGTTGTCACCAAAATAGTCAGCCATTAGACGTTCTTCAGCAACTTGACGTTCACGGGGTATGTGTCTACGGTGGCATGAAGGTCTGGCTTGTTGTTGCAACGATTGCTCGAACTCAAACTCTTGGAGAATCATGTCCAGCTCTGTTATCTCTTCAAGATCACTTTCACCGGAATAAGATGAATTGCTCATGTTTCTTGCTTATATGTATAAGTGTTTTGAAATAAAAGTTATGTATAATTTGCTTAAAATGTGTAATATTTATAGTGATAAAATATGTGTGTTTAAAAAAATAAAAAAAATGATACATGTTAATTTTTAAACGTTCCACGACGTATACCTGCAAAAAATACTCATAAAAGTACAACTTTTACCCTCGCTGTGCATACGACGAGGGTGCAAGTGGCGAGCAATGAGGAAAGATCACGGTGTCGTGGCTAGCTATGGCGAGGTGTCCATCGTGGATTGGCGAAGCATAACATTGTCCACGCCTTGTGCTCTAAGTACAAAGCTTGAGTTCGTTTCAAGTCTTGTTTTTTAGGCTCGATCTTTGCTCATGGTAGATTATACAAGCTCAGGTTTAGCTCGGGCTTGACTACTTTTTACAATGAGTCAATGATATATCAAAGCTTGGCACGAGCTCGGCTTGTCATATATCTATTTTGAGCTTGTTCATAAGCTAGCCTAAAATACAAATGCATAACGTGCTATATGTGTTTAATATTTAAAATATCCTAGTGATCTTCAAGGCTCGTTTAGGCTAGCGAGCCTATTCGAGTTAAGCTCATATTCGAGCTCGATTAATAAATGATCCACAAGTCAAGCTCGATCTAGTTTAGGCTCGGCTGGAACAAGCTTTTTACCGATCGGATCCCAATATTTTCACGAGCGGCTCCAATGTTTCTACCCCAACTATCAACAAGGTGAAATGCCTTTAAACCAGACAAACTGAACTATTGATCATGGTGAAATCTAATGCAAGGTGTATTATTAACGGTAGCTATTACATCAACCCCAATTAGGGGTGTTAATCGGGTCGGGTTAGGGTCAATTCAAATATGGTCAAAGTCGGGTTAAGGCTACAAATAACATACCCAAAACAATTTTTTAAATTTGGGTTAGTCGGTTCGGGTCGGGTTCACTCGGGCCGAGACCATCCGGGTTTGGGTCAACCCGAATATGAGTAAAATTGTAACAAAAGTGCCTATTTTCATTAGTTTACATAGATAATTTATATTTAAAATATATAAATAAAAAACCTTTATTCGGGTCGACCCGATACCCGACCTTGTTTAGTATTCAGGTTACTTAGGTTAACCTGAATAACCCGAATAAAATTATTGACCCGAGTAACCCCGACCCGAATAGTCTTAATCGGATTTGGGTCTGGGTCAAGCTCAAGTCGGGTGATAACATCAAATAATCCTGATTTTTAAGTGTCAATTTCCCCTGATTATTTCATATTTTATGTTGTTTATATGGATTTATACTCTTATTCATTTATATTTCGTTTCCAGGTAATATATGAGCATTGGAGCTTAGATACGCGGTTTTGGAGATACTCTTAATGATTTTCACCGTAGTATACTTTTATGGAAGAAGTTACGGCGTAACTCTCACTCTCAATTACGCCGTAGCTAGGATTACGTTTATGAAGACCAAGTCAACAGCAGTTACGGCGTAACTATCAACTTAAGTTACGCCGTAACTATCTAGGTCATATGGAATTTTGCGCCTCCATCAACTACGTCATAACCTCAACATGAGTTACGACGTAACCAGCACTACGAGAGTTCTGATGGGATTTTGAAGATTACGGCGTAGTCAATTATTAAGTTTACGACGGAGCTTACAGAATTACGGCATAACTATTCTTAAGGTTACGCTGTAATCATTACTACGAGACTTGAGTTTGGAGGATAATTAAGTTACGGCATAACCACATTATTGGATTATGCCGTAACTATGATCGGGCCTATAAATACAAGCCCTAAAATCTGCATTATTCATCACTCACTCACCACACAAAAGCAGAGAACGTGAAAAGGGTTCCAAAGGCAGATCATACTCAGCATACGAAGCTAGTTCCAAGGGATAAATCACACCATATCATCGATAAGCTTTAGCGATTTCTATTTCATTACATTTTAATTCATGTCTTTGTTCATTATGTTAAACATTGAATTGACTGTGTGTTTTAATATGATCGGCTAAGCACCTTTGGTGCTAGCCTAGTTATGATTCCTTGACTGTGTTGTTTATGTTTTCACACTTCTATTATTGTTTCTAGTGTATGCATGCATAGTTCGTTGGTAGTTACCCTAGTTTCGGTAGTTTTGAGTTGTGGTCGTACTTACTTGCTTAGGAGAATTGACCAAAGGACCCTAGGGAAGTAGGTAGAGAGGGTTGGTAAGAATTGACCAAAGGGGTATCAATCCCTCTTGTGCGAATTGACCAAAGGATCACCGTTCGGAAGGAGGAACTTAAGAAGTTAGGGATGTGTGTCTAAGATGCTAGCGCCCGGGCACACTGATGCGTGGGTTCGGGGTCGAGAAAACCTCCTTTTCTACGAGCAAGCTTTTAAACCCTCTAAGCAGTGAACCTAATCGTTGTAGTCTAGTATGGGGTAAGCCTCGGGGATTGATTTCGTTCTCTAGGGGAATAGGAATGCTAGAAAGAGATTTATGACAAGAAGGTGGGTTTGAGGATGATTCTTTTTAGTCTTTTTTTATGTTTTTTAGAAAGCAAAGGTACCTCAGGTATATGATTGGGGGTGGTACTTCTACCGATTTTACTACTTAACTAATTATCTAATTAACTATGGATAGATTATGCTAATTGAGGTGTGCTCGTATGATGATTAAAGATGTGTTCACTTATATACTATTACTCTATAGTTATCTTTTATTGGTCGGTTGAATTGTCACTTCCTTTATCTTAATTGGTGTGTTGTATTCTGATTAGTCGTAGGGCGGTGCCTAATCCCTAGTTCTATGAATTGTAACTCTCTTTTAGAATACCCGGGATCGGCAAGTGTAATAGCATCTCCCCCGACACTACTATCCTAAAGCTACAATTCACGCAATAAACACAACGATGGCCTAGGTGCACTCCTATGGCTTTTTGCTATTTAGGACGTTCAAGCTCGAAATAATGAAAGAAAAAACCAGTTTTCCTTAATCTAGCGTCTACCAATTAAGACAATAGACAACATAACACAATTAATAAATAGGTTTCATAGATCTAAGCAAACACAAGAGTAATTTAGCTAGACATGCTAGACAAGCAAGCATACACACAATCAATTAAACATGGGGTAGACATAATGATAAATTGGATAAACAAACTTATCTTCCTATGTAAAACAGGATGATGGACCCTAGAATACTGTCCAAGTCGGACTACAACTGAGTTAGGGTTTGCTCTCCAAAATTCTACCTCTTCAAATACAGAAAAATTGAATTCTATATATAGATTTACAAATGCGACGACGTCACCTTTTTCTAGTGACGCCGTCAAGTCGCTGTCATTAGGGTTTCGTTTAGGCCAAGTCATAGTTGGGACGGCGTCACTTGAGATGTGTGTGTTGGGTTCAGTAAATACCCAAACCCCTTAATTCTAGGATTTGAATAAAAAATACCATAAGTGTTTAGATCCTTAAACACAAACAAGTCACTGAGCGCATAGCCACTCAGTGAGCTGTCTTTGGGATACTCAGTAAGAGACAAAGAAAAAGTCTCTCCACTCAATAAGACGGAACTTAAAGGGTGAAGACTGAGTCAAGAAGAAGATGGTGGATTCAGTGAGTGATGACAATAACTCACTGAATCCCGAAACTCCTCACTAACTACTATCACTGAATACAATACTGAAGATAAAGATTGAAGGCTAAAGAGACTAAAGAATAAGCGGGACAAGGTGGGATAAGTTTGAACAGATAAGACGAAGTGCTTATCAACCAAAGTCAAACTTTCCCTGAATCGCTAACTACCGGGCTCAGTGTCATCACTGACAAAAAGAATGGAGCCTTGTCACTTACTCTAAATAGGCATTGTAAACAGAGACAAAATACATCAATATTTTGTCTTCTGTAACCTGTCAGTTTGTCCTTTAGGATATAGTTAAAAACCATACTTGTATAAATAGCCATAAGAGTTGGAGTGGAAGTTTTTAAGCTTGTGCATTAACTATGAATTACACACACAAGCAATCTTTCACTCCTCCAAATACAACTATGTCCATGAGATAGCTCAGTGGTACCTAAGTAGTTGTGCTTAGACTTAGCCTAAGCTTAGTGAGGAGTTACACCATACTTGTCATTTAATCCCAAGTGTTGTTCCGCAAGCACTTGGGTAATATATTATTTTTGATTCATTATTAATAAAGGATATAAATGTTGAAAAATCTCGGTGTGCTTTAGTATTCTTATCTTGTTTAATTGTGATTTTTCATAAACCTTATTTCAGTCATGTGTCACTCTTAGTGTAAATTGGTCTTTTTATTAATAGTGAAACAGGAACAACAAGTGGTATCAGAGCAGGATGATTTATAAAACTCTCTAAGCCTCTAAAAAACGTTTTTAAAATCAGGATCCAAACATGGCTGAAAATGATGTGCCCCAACTTGTCGACAAAAAGGGTGGAGCCTATGCTGTTGTTGCCCCTCGACTCGAAGTTGGTAAATTTAACAAATGGAAAAAGCGAATGCTTTGCTATTTGACTGGGATGGAACCTTATTACATTAAGTGTATTAATGAAGGTCCATTTATCGCAAATACTGCTGAAGGTTTACCTAAACCTGAAACTCAGTGGTCTCAGGACGAGAGAAGAGTGGTCAACCAGGACCAAAGGCTCAAAAGCATCATCATATCTTGTCTTCCTAATGATGTCATGGAGTCTGTAATAGGTCGCTACTCCATTGAGATTGTGTTCAATATGATGAGTACTCAGATCGTGGAAGTAAGAGAGGCCGTGAATCGATTGACTCAGAGGTTGGAGACTACAGTTCGAGATGCTAGTACGTTGAAAGACACTGCTTTAGGACGAGAGAGAGTCTTGCATCACAAGCTTGCATCCGCTCATGCTCACACTGCTATTCTAGAGGAGAGGATTGATGACCTCGAGGCGAGAGATCGAGCACGTGAGCAGCAGATCCGAGATTTGACAGCCATGGTTGAGGAGATTCGCCGTCGTCATGACGCATCGGGAGATGCGTAGATCCTAGTCATGTTTATCTTAGTATGTATCATAAAGCCGCCATACAAGGCATTAAGGCTTGTATCCTTTTGGTTTGTAACTTTAGAACAAGAATTACGATGATGTAACCTATGGTTGTGAACAATACTATGTAATGATGTATTCTATGTATCCTATGATTGTATTACTTATATTCTTGTGTTGTGATATTATTCATCGGTAATGTATACCGAACCGATCCTTATGTCCTTATATATATGTTGTGATTTGTTGAGAAAAATCATGATTCACTTGTTGTCATTCATAACGATATCATATCATTGATTTAAAGGGGTGATCTTGACTATTATTATGATATTTATAATGTGTAATCACTTTTATCATCGATCGATAATTTCTTAATATTGGTGTTTATTTCTTGGAAATTTTAGAAAAATGGTCAAGAAGAAAGCTACCTCATCCACCATAACTCCCGCAGCTATTCGAAAAATGGTCGCTGAAAGCGTTAGCGCTGCTATAGCACAGCATGCCGCTGACACTGCAAGAGCCGAAGCTGAATGCATTGCCGAAGCTGAACGAATTGCCCAAGAGGCACGTGAAGCCAAAGCTATTGCAAGAGAAGCTGAGATTGCAAGAGATCCTCAAGTTGCAAGAGAAGCTGAGATTGCCCGAGAAGCGGAAATCGCTTGAGAGGCTGAAGATGAGCGTGTTGCCTAAGCAGCACGTAAGGTTGAAGCTGCTCGTCTTGCTGAAGAAAATCGTGCCACATAAGCTGCACGTCTTGTTGAAATGGCAAACTCAAATGCAACTAACACTCCGACAAATCAAAGTGAGTCCACTGTAACTCGTAAGTGTAGTTACAAAGAGTTCATGAACTGCAAGCCGACATTCTTCAAGGGTACTGAAGGTGCTATTGGTTTACTTCATTGGTTTGAGAGAACTGAGACTGTATTTCTGCTAAGTGACTGCACAGATGATTGCAAAGTCAAGTTTGCGACTGGAACTTTGTTAGAAGATGCGTTATCTTGGTGGAAAGGCCATGCTCAACCAATTGGAATGGAAGAAGCTTGTAAGATTTCATGGTCAGATCTGAAACAACTGTTGATGAAACAGTATTGCCCGAGAACTGAGATCAAGAAGCTCGAAGATGAGTATTACCACCTGGCTGCTAAAGGTAATGATCTCGAAACTTACTTCAAGAGATTCCATGAGCTAAGAGCTCTGTGTCCTCATCTGTTTCCCAAAAATGAAAAGCTTTTGGAAGCTTTGATCGGAGGTTTACCTTGAAGCATCGAAGGAGATGTCATCGCTTCGAATCCAAAGACTGTTGAAGAAGTTGTCATTGTATCCCACCGCCTTATGGAACCAATATTGAAGCTTGCAAATGCACAAGGCTCAAGTGACAACAAAAGAAAGCTTGATGATCGGAAAAACTCAAATTCCAACCAACAACAATCCAACAACAACAATCGGAACAACTACCAGTATCACCGCAACAGAAACCATCATCACAATCGGCAAAATCGAAGGCAAGAAGCCGCAAGGGCTTATGCTGCACCCACTGCTGGAAAAGGGTATGTAGGACCACATCCCCAGTGTAACATATGTTTGATGCACCATTATGGACCTTGTACTGTGAAGTGTGACAAGTGCAACAAGGTAGGTCATCAAGGAAAATATTGCCGAAACCCGGGAAGGGGAAACACTATGGCAAACATGAATTGCTATTGGTGTAACGAAAAAGGTCATTTCAAGAGCCAATGCCCAAAGTTGAATGCCGCTGAAACCAACAATGTGCGTGCAAAAGTGTACGTGCTAGGAGATGGAGATGCGCCATTGAACCCTGATGTTGTGACAAGTACGTATTCTCTTAACAATCATTCTGCAAAAATCTTGTTTGACTCTGGAGCCGATAAGAGTTTTGTATCTACTGCTTTTGCACCATTACTAGAAATATCCCCAATCGCTTTAGATACAACTTATGAGATAGAGCTTGCCGATGGAAAGATAATAGGAACCGACACTGTAATCCGTAATTGCCCTATTTTGTTACAAGACCACTCGTTCCTCATAGATCTTTTGCCAATCAAACTTGGAAGTTTCGATGTCGTAATTGGCATGAATTGGTTGTCCAAACACCGTGCTAGAATTTTTTGTGACGAGAAAACCGTTCATATCCCGATCAACGATGAAACCTTAGTCATCCAAGGAGATCATAGTAGAAAGTACTTAAGTATCATATCCTGTGCAAAATCGATAAAGTACATGGAAAAATGATGTTATGCCTTCTTAGCTCAAGTAACGAAAAAGAAGTCGGAAGAGAAACAACTAGAAGATGTACATGTAGTCAAAGAATTTCCTGAGGTGTTTCCAGAAGATTTGCCTGGACTTCCACCTGCTCGACAAGTCGAATTTCAAATCGATCTTATCCCTAGAGCTACTCCCGTAGCACGAGCACCGTACCGTTTAGCGTCCTCAGAAATGCAAGAGTTGTCCAAACAACTAGAAGAGCTATCTGAAAAAGGATTCATTAGACCAAGTTCCTCACCCTAGGGAGCACGTGTTCTATTCTTTAAGAAGAAAGATGGATCATTTTGGATGTGTATCGACTATAGAGAATTGAACAAGCTCACGATCAAGAACCGCTGTCCCTTATCAAGAATCGATGATCTGTTTGATCAGTTACAAGGCTTTAGTATATACTCAAAGATTGATTTAAGATCTGGATATCATCAGTTACGGGTAAAAGAGGAAGATATACCCAAGACCGCATTTAGAACTCGATATGGCCATTATGAATTCCAAGTAATGCCATTCGGTTTAACTAATTCACCTGTTGTATTTATGGACCTCATGAATAGAGTCTGCAAACCATATCTGGATAAATTCGTCATTGTGTTCATCGACGATATTCTTATCTACTCCCATAGTAAAGAAGAACATGCGGAACATCTGAGAACTGTCCTGAAATTACTCAAGGATGAAGAATTGTACGCAAAGTTTTCCAAATGTGATTTTTGGATTAAGACAGTCCAATTTCTTGGTCATGTGATCGACAGTGAAGGAATCCACGTGGATCCCGCAAAGATCGAATCAGTAAAGAATTGGCCAGCACCCACCAACCCCACTGAAATTTGTCAATTCTTAGGACTTGCTGGTTATTATCGAAGATTCATCGAAGGTTTCTCGAAGATAGCCAAACCATTGACCGAGTTAACCCAGAAAATGAAGAAATTCGAATAGGGAGACGATCAAGAATCAACTTTTCAACTCCTAAAGAACAAGCTTTGTAAAGCACCTATCTTGGCACTACCGGAAGGAGCCGAAGATTTTGTAGTATATTGCGATGCTTCACACATGAGTTTAGGCGCCGTTCTCATGCAAAGGAACAAAGTGATTGCTTACGCATCACCACAACTCAAAACTCATGAGAAGAATTATACTACTCACGATCTAGAACTTGGCGCTGTGGTATTTGCACTCAAGTTATGGAGACATTATTTGTACAGAACCAAGTGTATAGTGTACAGTGATCACAAAAGTCTTCAACACATCTTAGATAAAAAAGAACTGAATATGCGTCAACGTCGCTGGTTAGAATTGCTTAGTGATTATGACTGCGAGAGCCGTTACCATCCTGGAAAGGCGAACGTTGTTGCCGACGCCTTGAGCAGAAAAGATCGCCCTAAGCCACTTAGAGTGAGATCATTGGGAATGGTAATCAATTCACCCCTACCATCAAAAATTCTTGAAGCTCATATCGAAGCACTTAAAGAAGAAAATAGGCCGAACGAGAAGATTTATGGCATGCCGGAGAATGAGAATGGATTCGTAAAGAGATCGGACGGAACATTATGTTTCAAAAATCGAAGTTGGATTCCACTCTATGGAGGTATCCGAGAACTCATCATGCATGAATCACATAAATTGAAGTATTCCATACATCCTGGTCCCAACAAGATGTATCAAGATCTAAAGCTTTTGTACTGGTGGCCTAACATGAAGGCTGATATCGCCGAGTACGCCAGTAAGTGTTTGACATGTTTGAAAGTCAAAGCTGAACATCAAAAGCCATCTGGATTGTTAACCCAACCAGAACTTCCCGTGTGGAAATGGGAAAGAATCACAATGGATTTCATCACAAAATTGCCGATAACTTCTAATGGTTTTGACACCATTTGGGTCATTGTAGACCGTCTTACGAAGTCCGCTCATTTCTTGCCAATCAAGGAGAACGACGAGATGATTACACTCGCTAGACTGTACATCAAGGAGATTGTTTCTCATCACGGTGTACCAATCTCTATCATATCTAATCGTGATAGCCGATTCACCTCGAGATTTTGGCAAACACTTCAAAGAGGCATGGGTACCAACTTGGATATGAGTACCGCGTACCATCCTCAAACAGATGGACAAAGTGAAAGAACAATCCAAACTTTGGAAGACATGCTAAGAGCATGTGTGATTGATTTCGGAAAAGGATGGGATAAGCACTTACCTCTGGCTGAATTCTCTTACAATAACAGTTATCACGCCAACATTAAAGCTACTCCTTTTGAAGCACTCTATGGAAGAAAATGCCGATCGCCAGTTTGCTGGGCAGAAGTTGGAGAAGTACAACTCACAGGCCCCGAAATTGTCCAAGAGAGAACAGAAAAGATAATGCAAATTAGGCAACGACTACAAGCAACTCGAGATAGACAAAAGAGCTACGTAGATGTTCGAAGAAAACCAATGGAATTCCAAGTTGGAGACCATGTAATGCTCAAAGTATCACCCTGGAAAGGGATGGTCAGATTCGGAAAAAGAGGAAAACTCAAACCTTGATACGTCGGACCATTCAAAATTCTTCAAAGAATTGGTCTAGTAGCATATAAACTCGATCTTCCCGAAGAACTTAGCCGAGTACATGACACGTTCCATGTCTCGAATCTTAAGAAGTGTCTATCGGATGTAACTCTAGTCGTACCACTCAAGGACATCCAACTCAATGACAAACTTAGCTTTGTCGAAGAACCCGTCGAGATCATGGACAGAGAAGTCAAGAGGCTTAAGCAAAGCCGCATTCCTATCGTTAAAGTTCGATGGAATCACAAGAAACGAGGTGCAGATTCACCTGGGAGCGAGAGGATGTAATGCGTTCCAAGTATCCCCACCTGTTCATCTAGATCACCTATGACAGCCTCTGCGAGTTTAACCGAGGGACGCGGTTCTGTTAAGGGGTAGGTACTGTAAGCTCCCAGAAAATTTCAATGTACTTAACGCTTTAATCAGAAATTAAACACGATCTATTTCGTCATGAAATTTTCCAAACGTCACATTTTCATATCATTTGGCATATGCATGATCAACGCAACTTGAGCGTTCCAAAAATATACCGTTGTGATCAGAATAAAATTCCCCACGATCCTGATAATTTTAAAATGCGTAACGAATACGTAAATTTTTTTAAAAATACGAATTTAATTATAATAAAAATATATTAAAATTCGTATTGGGGCTCGAAACTCATTGGGATTTATATCACCTCGTGACTCAACCCGACACGTAAATGGGCCTTATGACCGGATCAAGCCCACATCATTTTTTTACTTAGGCCTCGCTACCCTCTCGGGCTCAACACGTTTGATACCTTCTTTGGGCCTAGCACTATACACGATCCATGAAACAAGCTATCCACCTAAATTCACTATTGGGCCTAGCTGCCGAGCCCAACTCATTTTTTTATGAGGATTTCGTTTTCTGCCCAACGCACGTCAAGCCCAACACCCTCAAGACTAACAACCTTGCAAACAAGTGGTAATATGATTTTACTTGGGGAACTAGTAATTAGACGAGAACCAAACAAGCAATAATATAGAAAAAACTACAATTTCTCTTTTGTGTCCCATAAGTTGCGTATGAAAGTGAGAAAGAAGGAGACAAAGCCACCTTTAGGACTCCCTAAGCAAATATTTAAATAACCTAATACCACTTGACCATACTTTGACCACAAGACCCATTGGATATTACGTTTCTAATGACTTGACAAGCCATGACACACTTAGAACTCAAATCCCACGTCTAGCAACATTCCACAAACATGGCCACATTCAAAGAAACACATGACTAATAAGCCTAGAGTTAGGAAAGCTAAGAGTAAAATATTAAGAATGCCATACCCTCTTCCCCTTTATAAAATACTCTAATCACTTAGCAAAGTCTCACCACTCACACAACTCACAAACTCTCTCAACTCACACTAAAGAAATCGTCCACTGTAGAAGTCAAAAAAAAAGAAAAAAAAAAAGAAAAGAAAATGTTGCAAGGTGAAAGCTAGGAGAAACTTGGGTAGAATAAGGATACGGGTAATATTATAAGGAGAACACGGGTATAGCTAGCACTCTCATTAGCTCATCTTGTTACTTTCATCTCCACTGTTAGGTTCCCATATTAGTAACACAAGCTTCAATATAAGAAAGGAGATGCATGAAGGATCGGATGAACACACACACACACTCTACGCGTAGGACTTGAGAGAAAGTTTAAGCATAAGTAAAATGTAAATGTGAACAACCAACCTTCAAATGAAGGTTTACATGGGTATTTATAGGAAGGAACTAGGGCAACATGCAAGTTCCCTTCTTTTCCCATAATGGGCTTTGGCATAGGCTCATGGGCTTTCTACATGAGCCTAGCCTTGATTACTAACATAAAAGCCATAATTAAGCTAACTATTACATATTAATTACTAACACTTGAATTCTAGTTTAGGAGTGATTCCAACAATCTCCCCCTAAGTGTTAGTGATTGATGATTTGATGTTTAAACGTTGTAGGTGCTTATGTAATAGTAGCTTTGACGTCTTCTGACATTCTTCTTTCTTGTGAGAAGAAGTGCCTTGATTCGAACAATCTCCCCAGTGTAGGGAAATTGTTTCCTTTGAAATATTCTGCTTTGACGTCATCATTTTCTTTGTTCTTTGATCTTAGTTCTTTGTGACGGAAGTGATAGTATGTTGTGGTTGTCTGCATCAGGTCCGCTTCGTTGCTCCAGTGTCTCCACGTCTTTCTCCAACATGCTCACACACTCTTTAACGTTGGATTTCAATACTGATGTAGTTCTCTTAGTCTTTAAACTTTGTAGATTCTTTGACTTTGACGAAGAATCATTCTGACTTTGTGTTGCCTTTTGAGAGAACTTCAATTGGTGTTGTTGTTGGTATGAGCATGTGGAGAATTTGCACGATCTTTTCCACTCGCAAGCATCCATAAGAAGAAAACATAAAACATGGGTTAGAAAAATCCAGCGCTTACAAGTTTGAACTTCGAGTGTGTTAACAGCATAGTGTGAAAACACAACTCTAATTCTCACAAAGGCTGTTCCTGAACTGGATTCCCACAAGTGAGATAAAGCGATGTACCGAAGTACACCTACAGTTCAGATGAGTCGCTGAGGTACACCGAAGCATCACCCCGTGACTGTAGACCGTTTGAGACACACTAAGCGTAACCCACAAAGAGTTACCGAAGTGACCTGCTGTCAGGGCTGTTTGATGTTGATCCTGGCAAGAGTTTCCATTCAATCACTGAGGATCACAGTAGTGACCCTCTCATAAATGTTCTCGACAGATTGCTAAGATTTGTGAAGGACTCGATAATGTATCACTTGTGTTCTTATTGTTGAACGACAAGCGATGAATTGTCAAGTGTACCTAAGAGATCTTTTGATGAATCTCGTGGCTCTAGACTCAATAGTGTGCTTTGGTTTCCTAAAGCGGAGACTAGGGAGAGGGTCTCCTTCTTCAATACCAGCAATCTCTAAGAGAAAGCCTATAGTTTACGTAGGGTTCCCTGTGAGAATGAAACAAGCTTCTGTTGAGAGAAACTTGAGTGGCTAAGAAGGTTTAGTGCATGCGTCACTGGGTCCATGACGACTTTGATCTTCAATACCGGCGTCATCAAGTGACAACCAGTAGCATATGAATTGAACCCGGTGTCTGCCCTAAGTTGAATAGTCTGGAGGGCTATTTCTTTTCACCCTTTTCTTTACTTTTCTTTTTAATTCTTCAACTCCTTCTTTCTCCAATTCTCTTTTTCTCCTTTTTAATAATCATACATAAGGACTTCTAGATTCTAACTATTGGTGGTGTCCTTGGGTAGATCCCTCCGGCTCTGGCGGATCATAGGACGATTATTCCTAACCTTAGTCACCTTATTACTCCATGACTAACCTATGTTACCATAAAACCAATTTCTCTTGAAAATCTCTCAAAGTGGTTATGATTAAAAGCATTTTATACCACTGTTGAGAGTTAAGGATTTTGCAGAAATACTCCCCCTCCACACGTGCTTGAGTATTTTGACAGAAATCTGCATGGTGAGAGAAGTGCGCGCACTTTTTGAATTGATCGACTCAAGATAGACAATCCCCCACGAGACACGGTTACGTTGCATAGTTAAAGAGTTACATTGTCAGTTTTTAGGTGACAACTAGCTCTAATAACTATCTTGAAGGTGTGGACAAACCTCGAAAGGTTGTCAAACCCGTCAAAGTTCATGTCTATCAAGAGTTTCTCGAATGGTACTGCAAAACCCTAAAATCTAAAACGCATAAAAGACTATTTTGCCCTCTAAATTTAAAACTTATAAAATACGTAAATGTTCATTAAATGTAAATGTGACCTAACTTATAAATTGTTGTCAAACCAAGTATGCGAGAATGATTTACGTTTAAGTTAAAAAAAATAAAAAAATAAAAAATAAAAATCATCACACTTCATCTTTTAGTTTTGCATGAACCAAGATACATTATAATTAAACTAGGAGCCCATTTAACTTATAAATAAAATTTGGACTTGGGCTTGGCCCTTGTCTTTCCTTGGCTCGTCAAAAACAAGACCCACACAAGCCCTCCCCATTTTTTTTGTACGCTTCATATCAAGACTTCATAATTCAAAACCCTAGCCACCAAAAGTGACGGCAAATAATGTCCTCTCCACATCCCATACGAATTTCAAGCAAAAGAGGTGTTCCGAAGAGGCTGTGATTGTTGATACTAGGCGTAGGTTGTGCTAGGTTGAAGTAGGCTGCTTGGTGTGGTTTATGTCGTGGGATTCTAGGCCAAAAGAATGGCTGGTCGTGGGTTCTTGTTGCCTTGTCGTGGATTACTTGTTCTTGATTCTCATTTTCTTGTCACGTACACACTACTAGGGTAACATATCTTCATCTCGTATCATCTTCTCTTTGTCTCTTGGTCATGTCTTGTGGTATAACTCCCTTTTGAATGCATGCTATACGAATTACATACACATAAAACGGTAACATTGTCGTATAAAATTGTTACCGAAAAGATTAGAAAAGAAAAGAGCTAAAACTTTGAATGGGGCGGTTGGGTTTCGAAATAATTAAGGTGGGGGCTGTTTTGAATCGACTTGGGTGAGTAAGGGTGTGTTTGGTTCGATTTCGTGTGGATTTGGGTTGCGTTTGGTGTGTTGGAATAAGGGTGTCTTGTAGTGTGCGTCATATTTTGCAAATGGTATTAGTTGTTGATTTGTGATTTTATGTTAATGGAATTATGTTGTATATGATTATGTAATGTTCCTTACATGTTAATAGACTTATATAAGTGGTGTATGTTCATTTTTGGAATCATTGTAAGGTTTTATAAGCCATTTTCATGTTAAACTCTAATTATGAATTCATGATTTTATGTGGACATGTTAGCGTTAAAAATGGTACTTAGGATATGATAAATTGGAAACGGACTTTATAACATGCTTATATGTCATATTGAATGAGTACATGAACTTTCAATGATGGGTGATAACATGCTTATGGATGAGTTTGATAGCTTAGAAGTTCATGATTTTATGTGAAGGTTATGGTGATGTTTACGTGACTAAAACGTGTAATCTTATGAGATTGGATAGGGAATTGTATGATATGGATGGTTAGACTTTTATTTCTGTAATTTAGTGATATTTGATGATGTTTGCCTTGTGGATATGATTTGGTGGGTGATGGATAGGTTTGCAACATGTTTAGGACTTGTTATTAGCTTTCTACATGAAATTATGGACTTATAATATGTCAAAATGCTTGATATTATGCTGCATTGGTTTAATTGATGACACCTCTGTAAAATTCATGCTATTAGACCCTAAACATGATGTATAATGAGTTTTATTATGTTGGGCATGCTTAAAAGATGATTGGTGACTTGTTTGTTGCTTGGTTATGATTGCTTGTTAAGCTGTCCAGAAATTAGGTTGGATTCATCTAGGTGTTATCTGATGATACTTGCATGTTTTTGAGTGATTCTTGAGCCTAAATTGTAGTACTTTGAAATAGCTTTCTGGAAATATAAGTCTCGTATCATTTTCATACCTGTAAGTATGATTTTTATATTTTTGGAGTTAGGGTGTCTGAATCTGAATTGCTGAGTTGAAATTTATGATGTAGTAAATGATTTTTAGTATTTAATCTATGAGGTTCTGGAACTTTTCCTTTGGTGGATATGATATTTATATATGGTGTGACACCTGTAGCTTTTGGTTTGATGTGTTGAGTAGGGTGAGTGTGTTTTTTGGGGCCATACTTTTGGTGTGTGTAAATCTGGGTGAGTTCTGGACCGGTCTGGACTTATGATTTTCCGTAGGCCATTTAGCATGGAAATAGAACCCACCAATTCTTGGAGAGTCTTTTAAATCATATGGGAAACATTGGGATTTTGCTTGATTTCATTTGAGCTAGGTAAGTATTTTATAAAAATCGTTAAAATCTGGTCCAAATATGAGTTTAAGAAAATGAAAGATAAAACATGATATCAATAAGTAACACACTTACAAAGGCATAAGAAGCTTATTAAGGGAGCTAATAATTATTATACGAATCGTAATCCGTGTAGATTCATTGAAGAAGACGTGGCGTTGTATCTTCGTGTTCGTTCATTCATTTGCTTTTCCCTCATTTGCGTTAAGGTACAGATATTCTGACCTAACCTCTTAAGGTTTCTCATGATTCGTATACATCTTTCGATATTAGCTTGAACTGTTATGCTTTACTCTAAGCCTCCTTATTAGGGCTTCCCTATGCCATTGCTATGATTCCCTTCTGTTTATGTGAATCTTTGTTTGTCTGAACTTCTGTTTGTTGAACCTTGCTATGTTTGAGTATGAATTTCTGATTATGAACTTCTGATTATGAACATCTGATTATGAACCTCTAATTATGAACGTATGATATGTGACTGTGATATGAACCTTTGATTTCTGAACATTTGATATGAACCCTTTCTGATTTGTTTGATCCGTTGCTTATCTGAAATCTCTGTTTATTGAACCATGAAACATCTGATTTGAACTTATGATATGAAAACTCCGATTTGTAAATCTGTTTGACCTTTATGATGAATTATGATCTGTGTCATTTATGACAATCTGTTTGACCTAAGTTAGTTTGACACCCGAGCCAATATTTCACTAGTCATGTGGGTTCCATGTCCGTGTCAGTGATGCACCTCTGACATGACTCTAGGGCAGTAGAGTGATGTTCTGCCACGTCCCTTATCTGTTATCTGTTATGAGCTCAATTATATGTTATGGCCAATATCTGTCTGTTGGGGCGTATGGATGCATCCTAGATCTGATCTGTTATCTGATATGATTTGTCTGGTGAATGATGTCGTGTGCAATACGCGTCTTCACAAATTCTGGGAGCTAGCTACTCCATTTGTTATTGAGGTCTCCCCTCATATTATATAAGGTATTCCGAGGTCACCCCTCCGAATAAGAAAGTTACTTCTGATATGATATGTTCTGGGCTCGTGGTAGATAACTAAATCTGTATCTGTTATTTCTGTGTTAGATATTCTGTTTATGATTCCGTATTTGTCAATGTTTCCATTTACATACTGAATTATTATAGGTTTATTGAATGTGTTTATGCTTTGACATGTTTATGTGACTACTGTTTGCCATGCTAGGATATGATTAATATGCTTAAATGTGATTCGCATGTTGTCATCTGATTATATGTTAGTTTACCATTATGTGACCTTGTTGATCTGTATGATGATTATGCTAGTGTATAATTGATTGTTCGGTAAGTTCATTATGTATAATTGTTCAGATAATTCGTGAACTTTGATTATCCGTTGGTGTTCGTATCTGCTTATGTTTGATCTGCCATGTTTAAATTCTGTCTATACTAAAGTTTGATCTGGGAAATGGTTTAACTTATGATATCTGACTTGATAACTTGCTAATTGCTATGCTATGTCTTTTGCTTATTTAGTTATAGTTTCCTACTGTGTTTTCTATTTGTATGTGTGACTGCCACGTTTGACTGCTATTGTTCCGCTGCTACAATATTGGATAAGTGTGTTAAATGTAGATTAATTGACTTGTGTAAAGGACATGTTTATTTCTAGTAGTTGTTTCTGCTAGCTTTCGGTATTTCGTTTGACTTATATGTACTTAAATTGCCTGATTCATTAATTGCCTGTTGATTATGATGTGCTTCAGTTTGTGTCATCAATATGCTATGTGTTTGTTCTTATTTGTTGTTTGTTCTTCCGGATTTCTGTGTGTCTGTGTTTCCGCAGAATCCTCAGTGATTCATTATCCTCATTCCGCTATGACTTCGTTATTCGTTTCTTTATTTCATTTCGTATTTCTGTTTTTGTTTAGTTTTCGTTTTGTTATATCTGTTCACTAGGCTTTGTAAGCTCAGCCGCATTTCTTTTCCTGCGGCAGGTATTAGGCATTCAAGATGAGCTTATGGGATGGCTGATCTGGGTTGAGAGTAGAACTGAGAGCAGGATTTGAATATAGGGATCTTAGATTTATTTTGATTATTAAGTTATTTATGTTTTCTTTTGTAAGTTTTGTAAAGGCTTCCGCTTTTGTATGGTATTTAAAGTTCTGATATGATACCGTATTGTGATATCTTTACCCTTGTCGGGTTGGGGTGTTACAGGTACATTCTACTAAGACAAGTCCTTTGCGAGACACGTTTACATTACTAGTGAACTAGCTTGAAATTATTACCTGTCTCGGACAAGTCTTTTCGAGTTACTAACATTTAAGATCTCGTCAATTCATTGGTTAAGTCTTTTTAGCACAACGATTCATTGGCAATTCACAACATATTTCTTATCACATAATTTTTCTGCCCCTCAAAAATGGCATATAATATGTTATTTTTGAAGAAATTTGATATTGAATATGTCCATTTCGAGTTTTGCGGGAAGATTACCACGAAGAACAATTTGTGAACAAAGTTTTAAGCAAATACTCCCCCTCAACAAGTAATATAAACTTTTGAGGTTTTGAAAATCATACGGGGAAGTACTTGTACTTTTGAGCAAAACTTTGAAAATGAAAGTTTTGATTAGTTTTCCTCAAAAGTAAGAAGCTTTCGCTCCTTTTATAGGATTGTGGCACTGATGCGTACCACAGGGTCTTTTCATGACAAGTACGGGTTGTACACTGTTATGTGTGCACAAGCCATAGTCAGATTAAAATCACACATCCAAAATATTATAAGAGAAACAAATCAAGGGGTACCAGGAGTCTCAGGTATTCCAGCAATCACTCCAGGAATGCGTTCTGGACGTTGGTAGCCCGTGAGAGATATGCTTGGATGACCGCCTACGAAACTCTCCAAAGTTCTGATCTGATCCCTTCTGAACAACCTTTCATCAATCCGCGTGATGATCTTCTTTACATCCCTTTTATCCCTCGAATTCCATCTCTTCTTCGACCCTATGCCTTCATGAATCTCCTTTAACCGATAAGCTAATCCATCCTAGGGCTGAGCATCGGGTCGGAGCCCGACCCGGCCCGACCCGAACCGACTATACCGACTCCCGAGTAAACTCAACGACCATAACCGACACCCGACCCGTTTATGTCGGGCTCGGTATCGGGTACAAACGGGCCTGTCGGGTTCGGTATCAATTCAAACGGGCCTAGCCCGAATTATGGTTGCAGCCCAGCAGTCCAGCACAAATTTAAAGAAAGGAAAGATACGGGCCAAGCCCAGCACAAATCTAGTGAGCCTACTGTGATAACTGATAACAAATAACAACAAATAACAAAACCAACAAATAACAAATAACAAATCTAGTGAGCCTACTGTGATAACTGATAACAACAGTTCCAAATTTTCTTTTTTTGACGAGCCTACTGTGATAGTTCTCCACATTCCAGTATTCCACAATTCACATTGTCTTCATCAATTCATCAAACATACAAAACCAAATACCATATGGCTCCAAATACAAACACAAATGACAAATCTCTTGAATCATTGCTCCAAATACAAATACCAAATACTAATCACGACATTCTTGAATTTCCATGTTCTCCTTTTTGTTTCTCTAACGCCTCTTGAATTTCTAGAAAAAACATGAGAATATAAGTTAAACATAAGTTACTAATATAACCAAATAACCAATAAACTAAAATATACATATTATACCTTTAGCAACTTCGTCGTCTTTCATTAAATCCTCTAACGTATCCGAAGTGATGTTTCTACTTGATGTACGGATCCAATCTTGTGTGCACACCAAAGCCTCTACAATGCTAGGCGCTAAAGAATTCCTATACGGGTCTAAAACTCGACCACTTGCGCTAAAGGCGGATTCGGAAGCAACGGTGGATACTTGGATGCACAAGATATCTATTAATAAAAAACATAAATTTATAAAAAAACAAAGCACAAAGAATCTAAGATATCTAAAATTTAATAACCAAAAATAAGTTATTACCTTTCGCCATCCTTGATACAATTGGGAATCTTGGACTATTTACCTTCCACCAATTTAGTATGTCGAATTCTTCGTCATCCTCTAGTTCAAGAGGCGGTTCTTTTAGATATTTGGTCAACTCGTCTTCACCCCCACTCATCTTATTTCCAAGTTTATCTTTAAATGCATCTAAGAAAGCAAAACCACGACGACGATTTGTGTTACTACTTTGACTTGTTGTTGCTTTTGGTATTTCACTTTGACTTGATGTGCCATATTTTTCTTTGTAAATGGCAAACAAGACCCTCATATCTTCCTCAACCTTCTTAACCAATTTGTTACATAATTCATCTTCGATTAAAAATGAAATAGGCGTCTCATCACTATCTTCATCGACCTCCATGGGAATGCAACCATTTTCTATCAAATGTCTAAACCCGTAGCCTACTATTTCCGACTTCATTGTAGGATCTAAGATAACGGCAAAATACATATAATGGTTGATTTTTTTGTAATCACCCCAATATTTGTCATACTTTTTTCTCATTTCTTCTACCATTACCTTAAAAGAAGGTTTTTCTTGCCAATCACGAAGATGCTTATCAATATCAAGTACCTCACCAAACCACAAATGAGCTACGGGAGATGATACGGTTGACACAAGTTCGGTTGTTTCTTTAAATTTTTCTAAAAATGCAACTATCTTCTTACAAACCTCAAAATCACCCCGCTTAGGTATTTCCTCTAGGTCCCGGGCAAAACAAGAGTTATTAAAGTCATAATCAATAAATGCATCTTTTAACTCAATAGCGGTTTTCAACATATCATGTGTGGAATTCCATCTTGTAGGGCATTCGGAAACCAAAAACTTGTTTGAAGAACAAGCCTTTTCAACACTTTCTTTAAAGTTGGTCACTCTTTGGCTCGAATGTTTAATGTATTTCACGGCTAACCCTATGGTATTCACTTCCTTGTTGAATGTTTTTAAACCATCTTTGACAACTAGGTTTAGAATATGAGCCATGCATCTTATATGAAAATGTTTACCACCATCATACTTATTTGGCAAATTTTCTACCAAGTATTCAAGGGCTTTGTCATTTGAAGAAATGTTATCAACCGTAATGGTCATAACATTCTTTATACCCCATCCGTTTATACATTCCAAAAGTGCCCTACCAATATCCACCCCTCTATGGCTATGAATTGGTCTAAAATTAATAATTCTTTTATGCATTACCCAATCATCATCTATAAAGTGGGCGGTTAATACCATAAAGTTCATTCTTTTACAACTAGAAGTCCACGTATCGGTGGTTAAATGAACGGTGGTGGAATTGTTGCTTAAGAAATTTAATAGGCTCTTCCTCTCGTCAATAAAAAACTTAGAAACATCCCTAGCAATAGTAAAACGAGAGGGCATATTAAATCTAGGTTGCATGTTATTTCCAAATTTAATGAATGCCGGGTGTTCTACAAACTTAAAAGGAAGCTCCGCAAGAATAATCAACTCAATCAACGACTTTTTAATCAATTTTTCATCATACTTCCAAGTTTCTAAAGTATCAATGCTACTATCACCCTCAACATTCTCCCCAATCTTTTTCTTAAAAGATAGTGTTTTTTGTTTCTTAATTTTCTCAAAATTGGGGTTCTTATCACAATTTGCATAATGAGTATTCAAGTGTCGCGTACCATGCAATTTTGAATCGGCTTTGAGAACCGCATCACAATATTTGCAATATGCCATCTTAATGACTAGACCATTTTCATCCGGTTCAAACTTTGCTTCAAAGTATTTCCAACACTCGGAAGTCGTTTTCCTTGGTTTGAGAGGGGCTTTCTTTTTGCCTTTAGCAACCTCATCAGTTTCAATAGTCTCAACGTCAATCGGTTGATCCTAAACAAACAAATAAACACACAATATCAATACACTTCAATGTTATTGTGACTGTTTCAATAAATGCCATGTTAACTGATTGTTTCATCAAATACCTTTCATTTATTACACGATCAAATATCAATACTAACTGTTTCATTAAATGCTAAGTTGTTAACTGATGAGTGATGTCCCACACTCCCACGATGTCTTATCAAATTATCACTTTATCAGTTTATCATTACACGATCAAATAATCAAATATCACTACTTTTGTGGTTTTTTTTTGCCTACACCAGTTATTATCAATCATCAGTACACGTTTTTTTTTTTTTTTTTTTTTTTTTTTTTTTTTTTTTTTTTTTTCTCATCTAAAGTATAACTATAATCAAATAATCAATTAAACAATCTAAACAAACTATATAAAACAATCTAAACTATATAAAACATGTAAAAATACTTACTTCCATTATATTGTTTTGTTGAGATGCAAAGGATTCGTATGTAGGCAAAGAAGAAGAGATTGATTCACCCCTCGTGTTCTTGAGTTGAGATTGGTCCATTCAATTCGTATTTCGTGCTCTTGAGATGCGTTTTGTGTTTGGGAGATGAATTTTCTGTTTTAGATATGCGTATTTTGTGTTTGAGAACAGAAAGGGGCGGATATTTTGAGGTAAAACCTAAGAATTAATCGGGCTTCTTTTTTTGGCGGGCTTCAAACGGGTTGGAGTCGGTTTTTAGCCCGACCCGACCCGATACCGATAGAATGCATATATAACAACCGACTCCCGACCCGTTTAGTATTCGGTCGGGCTCGGGCCTTGTCGGTTTCGGGCGGTTTGTCGGGCCTTGTCGGGCTCGGGCGGTTTTGCTCACCCTGATTCCATCCCTGACTTTCTTCAGTGTATGATCCCCAAACTTGTGAAGCTCTTTGCACGCCATAAAGCAATTGTAATGTAGTTTACTTCGGTAGACTACCCCAAATGGCTTCTTGATGAGGGTGTACTGAGCAAGTTGGTTTATGTCGGGAAGGTCGAGCTGAGGTTTTGTGAGATTGACACGTTTCTGATAAGATTCCACGGCAAGTTGTATATCTTCTACACGTTCTTGGATCACGATGCTTCTGATGAAGATTAATAATGACTTGATGTACTCGCATTGGATGGTTGCAGAGAAATGTCTCATTCATCCTTGAACCTTAGCGAGATACATATCTTCAATGTCATTTAGTGACAATCTTGGAAAATCTGCTTCACAGAAGTCATATTCCTCTTCGTCTTGTCGTTTGACCACAATGTTCTTGAGGAATGTGTAGTCCCACTTTGACGACAGGGTAACATGCTTAATTGCAATGATCCGTTTTTCACTAAACACTTCCTTTTTAGACTTGAGAACCTGGCAGCTTCTATAGAAGATTCGTCGGCGTTCAGGCCAATGATGAATCCCATACAGCGCATCAAGGTCATACTTTTCCACTTTGGCAGCAAACATATGTGTAGCTTCTTCTTCGATGGCTGGATTGTGAGAGTAGATTGCCGCTGGAAAAGGAAATGTGAGTGATGTAGCATACTTCCTTGTCACATCGCTACCGTGTAGTAGAAACTCGAGGTCATTGTTGAAGAAGTTACGGTATGGAATTTGAGGTTGATCCGGTCGGCCAATTGTTGGTAGAGGTTTGGTCCAATCAGTGTAGTAGGGAGCCTTGTCTTGTCTTATGAAGTCGATGTTAGCTTCGGGATTGAGCCAATCTATATTGTTCGACATTGCTCGTGCAATGTTGTCGAGATGGTATTCTACTTCAATTGCACTTTCTGAGCTGTCTTTAAGCAGTTGGAAGGCATCATTCTTGATTCTCTTTAGCTCAGCCTTAGTCATCTTCTTCACTTTAAACTGTTCCTGAATGAGCTTCACATGCTCCATGGTACGACCATCTACCATTTCTTGACCTTCAAATAATGAGGGAGTAGCATCAACAAGTCTAGAAAACCAGTCGTATTCGTCGGTTGTATCGTCATCTAGCCATGAGACAACATTGGTCTTTGTCTTCTTCTTCTTTGTCTTGGATGAGGACTCTGGTTTCTTTGTTGTGGCGGGAGAGGTGGGTTGTTGTTGGGGCTCTGTGATCTCTTCATCGTCACCACCAGTGTATTCGAAATGATCACTGGTTTTCTCTGTTGATGGTGGTAACTCAGAGTCCTGAGGTTTGTCTGTAGCAGTAGAACGTGGAGGAGATCTTCTTTCGGTGGGAGTCCTTTGGGGTAGTGGTGTCATAGAGGAGGATTCACCAGACTTCTTCTTGCGTTTTGACTATTTGTCTTTATCCGCATCATCATCGTCTCTTGGATGCTTTGGCTGTTCAGCTGCCGCTCTGCATGAAGTTTTGAGTTGGTAATCCAGCAATGCGTCAAAGAGTTTACCTTCATCAGAGGTAAATGTTTCAGATCGTTTAGACAGTTGAAGTACAAGCTTGGAAACCAATTCTGCATCGGAGAAAGCTGTAGGCTCAGTTGGGTTGATTGTAACAGTTAAGGGCGTTGATCTTATTGTTTGTTTGGCCAACTGCATGAGATTCAAATAGAGTTGTCTGGTGAACATCTCTTTTGTCACTCCTGGGACGATGTCGAGAAGAAACTTGTGAGTATATTCTCTAGCCGTCTTCTCCATTTCCCTTTGGAAATCTCCTTTGAGAAGCTTCTGGATATGCTCCCTTTCACTCAACATCTCGTTTATCCCGTCTTGTAGAAGATTGATCTTGTCAGCGAGTTGATTCAGCTTTTTGTTGGTCACGTCTTTCTTCCTGACTTGTCTGACAGCTTTGACAATCTTTGTCTTAGCTCAGGATATCCAAGAGTCGGTTGGTTTCTTTACTGACTTGTATGCGGATCTGGTTGTGCCTTTGGATGATGGAGGTGAAGAGTGAGAAGACGAGTCTGATGATGATGAGACATGAGGAGGCTCAGGGTCCTTTGGTGGCTCAGAAGTTAGTTCTTTGGAGCGTGCTGGACTATCTAGAAGAAAATCATCATAATCAATATCGTCATCTTTTCCAGATTTAGCCATTTCTTCAGCCTTAATCCTGGCTTCTTCATCTGCTTGAGCTTGAGCTTCTTTTTCTGCATTTTCTTTAGCTGCAACCTCAGCATCTTCATCAGGAATTTTCTCAGACTTCTCCATTTCTGGTTCCTCAAAGTCATATTTGATAGAATCCTCAAGTTGCCTTTGTTGTTGCTCGTGGGTGGTGGTACCAGCTCCCTTATCGGGTTGATTAACCACATCGGAAACTGGTGTAGAACTGTAGATAGTGCACCACCACTTGACCCTTCGGGGCCACGAGTTTGTTGTTGTTCGAACTCTTTGGCAATGTGTTGGAGTCTTAGATTCTTCAACTTTTTCCTATAGTCTCTGTCCAGTGGTTCTTCATCCGATCTCTCCTCTTACTCTGGCTCAACAACTCGGGTTTTACCTTTATCAGATTTTGGACTTAGAGGTTTTGCTACTGTCAAAGTATCATCGATTGGAGTTTCAGAGTAGATGACCTCTTCGTCTGTTTCAGTATCCTCTGAGTCCTCGTCCATTAGCTTTTGTTGCGGTTCAGGTTTGGGAATAGGGATAGCATCTTTTGATGGAATTTTCCTTTTGAGAACATGAGTCCTCTTAGGATACTTTCTCGTACTCTTAGTGCTCGTAATACTTCCAGCACTGCCTCTCCCTGTTTTCCTGATAGGTGTCCCAGAAGATTTGCCATCAATAAATCCCACTTTGCCTGCTTCCACTGCTACCAGATATCGTTCGTACGAATAAAGTTCTTTGATAGCATCAGTGAGAAGGCAATCTAGTAACACCGCACCTTGTTTCTTTGTCGTTGAGTCCTTAAATCTAACAACGTTGAGAGTGGGCTCAAGCAACACAGAGTGATGTTTGGGGTCTTCAAGTCTTTGGGGAATATCTGGATTGGTTTCAAGAATCCTTTTGATCAACAATTTTGTGTATCTGATATAAGGGATCTTGGAGCCAGGCCTTCTCAGGTAAGTCATCATGTCGTCCCAGATCAGAGCAGCATATTCAATATGTTTCATGTTGACCATGCCCTAAAAAATTTGAAGTTCCATGAGCTTTGGGTGCTCATATCCACTGTCAGGTCCGGACACTGATTTTGCAATCATGATGTACAGTGTTCTCCATGTGTCACACCCTCGCCGGAGGCGGAAACACGAGGTGTAACGGAAGGGAACATAAGCACAAGATAATAGAACATACCAACATTAAGATTTAAAAGAAAGAGTACACCATTACAATACCAGTTTAGCCGTCATCGGCAAATATATTACAAAGTTTAGTTCCCAAAATATTGCATTCTATTACATAACGATTTGTATTGACAAGTGAAAACTTCATTATGCAAGACCTGGTAGAAAAGCTTACTAATGATCACCTGAAATGCATGAGAGAAAAACGGGTCAACTATGAAAATAGTTGGTGAGTAAACATGTTTAGTAAAATAAGAAAACTCGTATGAAAGAGTCCAAGGTTTCGGTTATCGGAAATAGTCCACAAAGCAAAGGCATTGTAAATCCACTCAGTTCCAAGTTCCGCCCATACAAAACTTGCAACCTGTGTGTTCACAACCCATTGCACAAAATATAGCGTATCAAGCAGTCAAGTATAAGCGGTCATAATAGTTCACAGTATAGTACCACGAATATAATAATTCAGGGATGCTCCTGATGAAACCAAATTATGCTGGGTGCCACTACCCAAAGTTATGTTGGGTGCCTCTTCCCAAAGATATACTGGGTGCCTCTTCCCAAAGATATACTGGGTGCCTCTTCCCAAAGATATACTCCGAACATAGGAGACTTTATAGTGATGCTCCGAACATAGGAGACTTTAGGTCAAGGTCATAACATGTACGGTTCAATAAATTCCAACAAGTCATAAATTCGTAATTAAGTTCAAGGATTTGATTCGAGTTCACAAGTTCTAGTCAAAAGAGTTCACAAAAGTAAGAATCAATTTAATTCAAGTATGGTTCATGCATTCAGCCCCAAAATATAGTAAAACGGTAAAAAGGGGATGTGATTACTCACTTGATGAATAGATGCGATGACAAAAGTGGTTACACCGAAATGTAGCGTGAATCTCGAAACTGACCTATTATGAATGATATGATATGCTCTAATATAAGTCATGAAACAATGTCGTGCATGCACACTCATATGATATCCATACCACTTGTACATTTTGGAAAATACAGTTTATCGTCGAAATATATGTTTATGACATATTGTCAAGTTACCAAATACTTTACAAGTACTTACGTCGAAATGATATCCTACGATAATCATTTGGTGATTTATTATGAATCTATAACTTTTCGTCGCAAAATAATATAATTTGACAAGTCATGAAAGTGACTATATGGCCTCGGAAAGCTAGTCGTAAAATGGTGCACATCGAGTGTTAGGAAACAAACTCAACGGTTTTGAGAAGCTTGTATCATTATCTCAAAGTTTTAGCATTTAATTTTTCATCCTAGAGGTCTCGATCTTAGAGAAAAATATAGGTTAAGTATGGTACTTGTGTGTTTAAGAGTGGTTTTCGGTAAACTTTGAGCGACTATATTTTATTCATTACAACTCCGCTTGACGAACGGTTGGATATTTTGGAAAATATGGTTGGCGAACTTGATTTTACTAGAAGACATCTTTTTATAAAGAGTATCCTATCAATGTTAAAAACGACCCTCAACATGGCCCCTAGTTGCCGTAGTATATGTTTAATAGAAAATATATTAATGTTGCTAATAGAATAAAGTTACGGCAACTTTGTTTATCGCGTGTAATTTACTCGTTACAAGCCCGTTTTCTACGTTTTCTATACCCTTAGCTTCGTGTCAAAGTATACTAATATATTTTTGATAAGTCGACACAATTTATAAAGCTTAAGACTCATTTTTGACTCGTAAAGAGTGACATTTTCATGCTGAAATTTCTGAAATTAATAGTTTTCATCGTCAAACTTGAAAAATTCATATCTTCTTCGTTATAGCTCCGTTTTAATCCGTTCAAGCGGCCACGTTTTCGTTTAAAAGTGTATTTTCTAAATATCTAGGCCAAAAATTTTTATCTACTGTCGGATTTTCCAGATTTTGAAAATAAGGACAGACCCTTTTCCAAACTTGTCGAAATGAGTTTTTCTCGCGCCAAACTTATTCTAACCCATTCAAAACAACTCCGAAGCTATTCTAATCCTACCATACACCTTCTTAGGGTGTCATGGGTTCCTAGACATCACCAAACATTATATATAACAAGGAGTAATTATAGGATGGATTATATATATAACACTTAAAAATCTTAAAAATGGTATAAACATCATGAGACTTGCATGTTTCTCAAATAAAATGATATGACCATAAAAATGAATGTGAAATAAAAATATGAATATGAATGCTTACAAGAAATATGATGAGGTTTAAGGACAATGGGTTTTTCCTAATCCATTGAGGTTTGTATTACAAAACCTTTGCAACAAATGATACTAGAGTTTAATTAAACTTGTCTTGAAAACTTGAGATAATCCTCCCTTATGGTCCTTGGCTGCCGAATTTTTAGAGAGAAAAGAGAAGGAATTTGATCTTTGGTTTACAAATGGTAAGTGAAGTGAATAAGATATAGTATATTACTTGTATAGCTAAGATATTTTGTAGAATGGTGTGAGTCACCTCATGGGTGTCGACCAAACATGAAAGAAGAAAGAAAAGAATATGAAACACTTACTTGGTATAATATAATGTATAAGTTAAGTGTAATTATTCAATAATAATTAGTAACTTGTATATTTATTTAAACATTTAGGGTAGCGTTAGCTAAAAATAAATTTTAACGGGTCAAGATAAAATATATTGATATCATAAAAATTATAAAAATACATTTCTTGAAAGATTTGAGTGAATAAATATTTATCGGGTTGAATTTAAGAAAACCGTCGTAATTTATATAAACATAACAATTTATATACGAAATAAATTTAAAACACCGGGTAAACTTATAATAATATTTTTATAAACTTAATATGAGTATAAGAATATATTGTGATAAATTTTTGGAAGTAACGGATCAAATGTTCAAAATAATTTATTACGCGATAACGTTTATTTAATATGAAATTATGCGTTTAATGTGAAATGCAAAATCCATGCATGACTAGTATGATGAATATTGAGTTTGAGAAATGACCGGAAATTGAGAATTGTGACATTCTTCCCATGTCAGCGGAATCACGTCCTCGTGATTCGATTAATGATACTATGGTCCGAACCTCGACAAAGATTCTAAAAGTTTATGCTCGTACGAACAGTCTAAATGATCATATCAATGCCCATGCGTACAGGTTCCCCATTCAACTAAGTACGTGCCCGTGATTAGATTTGATAGGGTAAACTTACCCAATATCGAACGTAGCCCTCAAAAGACCTTTAGATAGTGACTTGAGTAAACTTGTTTCTTAGCTTGACTTTCGCAACTCATCAAACAAGAACTGTCACTAGATCAAGCTAGGAAACAAGTCTTTTGAATGAAGTCTTTTGAAAGATTCGCTCGATATTGGATTTGCTTACACAAATCAAATCAAATCAACAAAATATAATACAACTAAGGTCGATATCGATGGGTCACAAATTAATCAATGCCGTGAACGTGGTAAAAATTGGAAGGAAGTTATGCACTCAAAATCATGTCGTACAGAAATAAGGTAGTTGTTCGAAAGAATGTACCCGTTACGCGTTGCGGGCTTCCTCAGTACCCAGATAGAATGCTCGACCACGTGCGGGAGGAACTTCAATGTTCTGATCTTGTGGGCCTTCTATTGCCAACGCCAGGTTTGGACGATTACCTTCTTGGTTAGGTGTTCTTTTCAGCTTTGGACAGGTATTGCGAAGGTGATCTAGACTTCCACACTCGTAACATGCTTTTCTCTGTCCTTGATTCCCAGTCCTGTTTGAGCAATTTTGCGCAAAGTGGCCCGTCTGTCCACATTTGTCGCACCTTGGGCAGTCTCCCGAGTGGTGATAGTTACATCGAGTGCACAAAGGATGTGGACCTGCGTATCTTTTGCGCTCCTGAGTAGTCGCTCCATAGTTCCTGGTTATTCGTTGCCTCTTGTCTTGCTGACCCTGGTCTCGGCTTCCCTGGTGATCCTCCTGTCGCTTTCGTCCATTGTCATTCGCTTTTGCTAGTCCTCCAGACCTGATCACATCATTTGTCAAGCGATACGCCATACCCACAGCGGCTTGCAGAGTGGTTGGGTTTGATGAGGTGACATCCCTCCTAATTTCCGGTATCAATCCCCATATATATCAGTCGATCAACTTCTCCATAGTGGAAACCATGTGAGGAACCATCCTAGTTAACTCATGGAAACGGATCGTGTACTTGTCGACTTCTACTCCAACCATCAAGTGGTTCCAAAATTCCGCTTCCAACTTCTGCACTTCATCTTTTCTGCAGTACTCATCAGTTAGTAGTTTCTTAAATGCTTCCCAAGATAACGCATTTGCAGCCCCTCTTCCTCTAGTCTGTAGTTGATTGTTCCACCAGGTCAATGCTCGACCTTGTAGTAGACCAGCAGAGAACTCAACCTTGTTTCCTTCAGTACATTTCGTGATACTAAGTTTCGACTCAACATTCTCGAACTAGGTTAGCAGTCCAATGGCACCCTCAGTACCATGAAATTCCATTGGCTTGCATGTCATGAAAGTTTTGTAGCTGCATCCTTGACCAGCGTTTGAAGTACCTTCTCCGGCGTTGGTTCGTCTAGCATCGAGATGTGTTATAATTTGGGTGAGTAGATCCGCTATTCCAGCAGCGTTGTTGTTTGGATTGTCATTGTTGTTTGGGTTGCCGTTGTTGTTGCCTCCTGAGCGTGTGTTTCTTGCAGCCATGATCCTACAGTGGACCAAAACATCGGGTTGAGTAAACGACATTCGAACGAAGTCAGATGAGGTGCAGAACGGTGGTAATGTGTTATAGTGATCAAAACATGACAGGAACAGAGACATGCTATGTCTAACAAGTCGAAAGATGGAAAAGAGAGGGTATAAATAAGATACGGTAATGTAGACGTGAACGTAAAAACATGCTATGCATACCCACCCGACCAATGCAACTTCAGGTGACCAGACTCAAAAGACTCGACTAAACATGATTTAAAATTACCCTTCTTATCATTGCATGGTTCTTCATAAATTAGACATAGTTGATCAGGCTATGTATAATTTATGATTAACGATGCAACGATAGGACTAGATGACTCGGATGATGTTCAATGTTTAATAAAAAAAAAAAATTTCCGGTTATAGCTGTGATTTTTATTTTTTTAAAAAAATCGGCATTCTCTATAACCTTTGGCTCTGATACCAATCTGTCACACCCTCGCCGGAGGCGGAAACACGAGGTGTAACGGAAGGGAACATAAGCACAAGATAATAGAACATACCAACATTAAGATTTAAAAGAAAGAGTACACCATTACAATACCAGTTTAGCCGTCATCGGCAAATATATTACAAAGTTTAGTTCCCAAAATATTGCATTCTATTACATAACGATTTGTATTGACAAGTGAAAACTTCATTATGCAAGACCTGGTAGAAAAGCTTACTAATGATCACCTGAAATGCATGAGAGAAAAACGGGTCAACTATGAAAATAGTTGGTGAGTAAACATGTTTAGTAAAATAAGAAAACTCGTATGAAAGAGTCCAAGGTTTCGGTTATCGGAAATAGTCCACAAAGCAATGGCATTGTAAATCCACTCAGTTCCAAGTTCCGCCCATACAAAACTTGCAACCTGTGTGTTCACAACCCATTGCACAAAATATAGCGTATCAAGCAGTCAAGTATAAGCGGTCATAATAGTTCACAGTATAGTACCACGAATATAATAATTCAGGGATGCTCCTGATGAAACCAAATTATGCTGGGTGCCACTACCCAAAGTTATGTTGGGTGCCTCTTCCCAAAGATATACTGGGTGCCTCTTCCCAAAGATATACTGGGTGCCTCTTCCCAAAGATATACTCCGAACATAGGAGACTTTATAGTGATGCTCCGAACATAGGAGACTTTAGGTCAAGGTCATAACATGTACGGTTCAATAAATTCCAACAAGTCATAAATTCGTAATTAAGTTCAAGGATTTGATTCGAGTTCACAAGTTCTAGTCAAAAGAGTTCACAAAAGTAAGAATCAATTTAATTCAAGTATGGTTCATGCATTCAGCCCCAAAATATAGTAAAACGGTAAAAAGGGGATGTGATTACTCACTTGATGAATAGATGCGATGACAAAAGTGGTTACACCGAAATGTAGCGTGAATCTCGAAACTGACCTATTATGAATGATATGATATGCTCTAATATAAGTCATGAAACAATGTCGTGCATGCACACTCATATGATATCCATACCACTTGTACATTTTGGAAAATACAGTTTATCGTCGAAATATATGTTTATGACATATTGTCAAGTTACCAAATACTTTACAAGTACTTACGTCGAAATGATATCCTACGATAATCATTTGGTGATTTATTATGAATCTATAACTTTTCGTCGCAAAATAATATAATTTGACAAGTCATGAAAGTGACTATATGGCCTCGGAAAGCTAGTCGTAAAATGGTGCACATCGAGTGTTAGGAAACAAACTCAACGGTTTTGAGAAGCTTGTATCATTATCTCAAAGTTTTAGCATTTAATTTTTCATCCTAGAGGTCTCGATCTTAGAGAAAAATATAGGTTAAGTATGGTACTTGTGTGTTTAAGAGTGGTTTTCGGTAAACTTTGAGCGACTATATTTTATTCATTACAACTCCGCTTGACGAACGGTTGGATATTTTGGAAAATATGGTTGGCGAACTTGATTTTACTAGAAGACATCTTTTTATAAAGAGTATCCTATCAATGTTAAAAACGACCCTCAACATGGCCCCTAGTTGCCGTAGTATATGTTTAATAGAAAATATATTAATGTTGCTAATAGAATAAAGTTACGGCAACTTTGTTTATCGCGTGTAATTTACTCGTTACAAGCCCGTTTTCTACGTTTTCTATACCCTTAGCTTCGTGTCAAAGTATACTAATATATTTTTGATAAGTCGACACAATTTATAAAGCTTAAGACTCATTTTTGACTCGTAAAGAGTGACATTTTCATGCTGAAATTTCTGAAATTAATAGTTTTTATCGTCAAACTTGAAAAATTCATATCTTCTTCGTTATAGCTCCGTTTTAATCCGTTCAAGCGGCCACGTTTTCGTTTTAAAGTGTATTTTCTAAATATCTAGGCCAAAAATTTTTATCTACTGTCGGATTTTCCAGATTTTGAAAATAAGGACAGACCCTTTTCCAAACTTGTCGAAATGAGTTTTTCTCGCGCCAAACTTATTCTAACCCATTCAAAACAACTCCGAAGCTATTCTAATCCTACCATACACCTTCTTAGGGTGTCATGGGTTCCTAGACATCACCAAACATTATATATAACAAGGAGTAATTACAGGATGGATTATATATATAACACTTAAAAATCTTAAAAATGGTATAAACATCATGAGACTTGCATGTTTCTCAAATAAAATGATATGACCATAAAAATGAATGTGAAATAAAAATATGAATATGAATGCTTACAAGAAATATGATGAGGTTTAAGGACAATGGGTTTTTCCTAATCACTTGAGGTTTGTATTACAAAACCTTTGCAACAAATGATACTAGAGTTTAATTAAACTTGTCTTGAAAACTTGAGATAATCCTCCCTTATGGTCCTTGGCTGCCGAATTTTTAGAGAGAAAAGAGAAGGAATTTGATCTTTGGTTTACAAATGGTAAGTGAAGTGAATAAGATATAGTATATTACTTGTATAGCTAAGATATTTTGTAGAATGGTGTGAGTCACCTCATGGGTGTCGACCAAACATGAAAGAAGAAAGAAAAGAATATGAAACACTTACTTGGTATAATATAATGTATAAGTTAAGTGTAATTATTCAATAATAATTAGTAACTTGTATATTTATTTAAACATTTAGGGTAGCGTTAGCTAAAAATAAATTTTAACGGGTCAAGATAAAATATATTGATATCATAAAAATTATAAAAATACATTTCTTGAAAGATTTGAGTGAATAAATATTTATCGGGTTGAATTTAAGAAAACCGTCGTAATTTATATAAACATAACAATTTATATACGAAATAAATTTAAAACACCGGGTAAACTTATAATAATATTTTTATAAACTTAATATGAGTATAAGAATATATTGTGATAAATTTTTGGAAGTAACGGATCAAATGTTCAAAATAATTTTAGATGAATATTGAGTTTGAGAAATGACCGGAAATTGAGAATTGTGACATTCTTCCCATGTCAGCGGAATCACGTCCTCGTGATTCGATTAATGATACTATGGTCCGAACCTCGACAAAGATTCTAAAAGTTTATGCTCGTACGAACAGTCTAAATGATCATATCAATGCCCATGCGTACAGGTTCCCCATTCAACTAAGTACGTGCCCGTGATTAGATTTGATAGGGTAAACTTACCCAATATCGAACGTAGCCCTCAAAAGACCTTTAGATAGTGACTTGAGTAAACTTGTTTCTTAGCTTGACTTTCGCAACTCATCAAACAAGAACTGTCACTAGATCAAGCTAGGAAACAAGTCTTTTGAATGAAGTCTTTTGAAAGATTCGCTCGATATTGGATTTGCTTACACAAATCAAATCAAATCAACAAAATATAATACAACTAAGGTCGATATCGATGGGTCACAAATTAATCAATGCCGTGAACGTGGTAAAAATTGGAAGGAAGTTATGCACTCAAAATCATGTCGTACAGAAATAAGGTAGTTGTTCGAAAGAATGTACCCGTTACGCGTTGCGGGCTTCCTCAGTACCCAGATAGAATGCTCGACCACGTGCGGGAGGAACTTCAATGTTCTGATCTTGTGGGCCTTCTATTGCCAACGCCAGGTTTGGACGATTACCTTCTTGGTTAGGTGTTCTTTTCAGCTTTGGACAGGTATTGCGAAGGTGATCTAGACTTCCACACTCGT
>BPTQ01000004.1:167928662-167948859 GCA_019973895.1 Chrysanthemum seticuspe | reverse complement strand
GTGTAATTTGCGTATTAAAGTATAATTTATTTGCAATAGCGCATTATTTAATAAAACTTGTAAACTAGGCAATGAAGGTTTTTAAATAGTGTTATATAAGAATATGAGTATAATTCAAATATTTTTATAATAATATTCAAATGGGCCACAAAATTTAAATAAAGCATATATTTAACAATACAAATATATTTAATGCTGCCAAAAGAATTTAAGTTGGGCTATTTATAAATAAGTGAGTTTCAAATGTTCAAAATAATTTATTACGCGATAACGTTTATTTAATATGAAATTATGCGTTTAATGTGAGATGCAAAACCCATGCATGACTAGTATGATGAATATTGAGTTTGAGAAATGACCGGAAATTGAGAATTGTGACACCATGGTTGAGGGATGTTCTTGAGATCTACTGAGGAGTGTTTCGTGATAACCCCAGCAGCTTCATCATAGCCGATGTCGACCATGAATTGGAGAACAATCTCTTCCGTAGGAGTAGCAGAGAGATCAGTAGGCTCGACGGTTGGTAGAAGAAGAACAGCCCTTAAGTCTGCAGGAGTGATGGTGACTTGTTTGTAATTGAGCGTCACCGTTACAGCACTTTGACCTTTGACCTTTTGTATCGTGTGCCAGAATTGGTGAAGATAGATCGCCGGCACAGTAGCATAATTTGTGAGGATGTTCTAGTAGGGATGAGTCTTCAGAATATCCACTGCAATCTGACAAGAAGACTCAGAACAAGTGAAGTTGTCAAAGTCGACCCTGAGGTTGTTCTTTCCAATTTTCATTGTGTAACCGTTAGGGAAGATGTCTTCAATTGAGAGAACATTTGGTGCATCCACATTTTCCATTTGAACGTCCATATCGTGATCTGACAGAAATTTAGCCAAACGAACCAACATATCGAAAGACATTATGTTAGTCAAAAGTTGATTTTATTGACTATTTATTGAATATGATATGTTAACGAATGTTACGTGTCCAATGTCACTTGTTAGTCCAATAGTCCAAAGACGTCGTGATAAGTTTCGTGAGTTGATTAATTTTGAGTTTTAAAGTCCATGTTTTCACTTATTTACACAACTTATTAAACATTTAAGCTTATTAGTGACATTTTGGTTTCGTGACGTTGTGATTTATTTATTTACAAGTTTGCACGCGTAACAATTCACAATTTTGGTTAAACTTAGGCTTAGGCGTAGGTTTTGCAAGCTTATGCGTAAACAGTGAACCATACGCGTAGTTATAAGCTTATGCGTAGGATCTTGACATACGCGTAAGAAATGTTACGCATAGGAAAAGAGGGCCTTAAGCATAGAGCTTACGCGTAAGCGTATGTGGGAGCTTACGCGTAAGGTTTACTCGTAAGAGAGAACCTTATGCGTAAAGCTTTACTGTTTACGCATATCCTTCACAGGATACGCGTAGTCCCCTTTGTAGAACCTTACGCGTAACAGTTACGCGTAAGATTTCTCTTACACATAACATTCTACGCGTAAGGTGATCCTTATGCGTAGAAGCTTAGTTAACCTTGAAATTGATTATTTCACGCGTAATACCCTGAAATAAATGAATCATAACACATTCATTAACACCATATTCAATCCCTTTCAGTTCTAACATGAAGTCACAATTAAAACAGTTATGCGTAGAATACTGCTTACGCGTAAAACTTAAACCCTAGTTTTCAAAAATTACGAATAAGATTTTTAGCCATAGAATTTGCACCAAATCTTTTATGGGTTATCTTAGAGGCCTAGTGATATGCCCTAAACAAGTTTTAACACAAAAACCCTTGTGAATCAAAAGTACCTAATTCGTATGAACATAAACCCTAAATCTTAGTTTTCACAAAATTGATGTTTCTTGGTATGTATCAAGCAAGGTTTTTGACAATTAAACATGTAAACAACATCTCTTAACCATCTTTTTAACCAGAAACTCTCCCAAATGAAAACACCCAAATTTACGCGTATGAACCCTAATTTGAAAAATGATCCTTTTATGTTTCTGGGTGGATTTGTTAGATAGAAATGGTTTAAGAGTGATCATATCAACATTTTAACACAAAACACCTAAACATGATTATGTGTTCATACGCTTATGCGTAGAACACAAGATCATGCCTAGGGACAAATCAAACCGTTGGATTTTAAAACAAATCAAAACCATTGTTTGTAATACCACAAAGATCATGAAAACACTTACAAATTTGAGATCAAAAACACGGTTATGAAGATTGAAGGATAGGCGTAGGATGAAGTGGTTGAGGTATTAATTGTAAGTAATAAATGTGTAAGAATAGTTGGTGGAAGGGTTTTGTTTAAAATTAGTTTAGACTTTTGACACCTTTGGTCCCTCCACCTTAACCATTTTCATCCAAAGCCCATAACTTCCATTTTAGTTACATAAAGAATGATATTTGGAAAGAAACTTGACGACACTCCCCCTCGACTTAAGAAATAATGAAATTTTACAAATTTGAGTCCGGGGAGTGTCAATAACCAGAAATGTGACCACCATTATCAAAGAAACAACCGGGATAAGATAACATGCAAGTACAAGGTTTTATGAAACCAAAAATATTTACTTTCTCCCCCCTTAACACTTGACCGAGAAAATAATGAATTTTGAAAGAGTAAAGTGTTGACGGAAGATTTGAACTTGCCATGTTGAAAGAAATTTGGATAGAAGAATATTTTTGTATTTTATCAGATTTTATATTTTTGTATTTTGATTTTTGAAAGTATTTACAAAAGAGGTTTTGGTGTTTGACTGGTTTTTAAGAATGTTTTAAAAGTTCATCCAGTTCCTCTGGAGTCAAACACCGCATACCAATCCGGTGGACCAACTCATTAAACCTAGCAGGAGCTAAGGCTTTGGTGAGAAGATCTGTCAGTTGGTATTCAGTACCCACAAAGTATAATTCAACGGTACCCTTTTCCACATGCTCCTTGATGAAATGATATTGAAGATCGATGTGCTTTGATTTCGAATATTGAACAGAGTTGCACGAGATCGCAATGGCACTTCGATTGTCGCAATATATCAGGATTTTGTCAAATACGTAACCATAGTCTTTGAGTTGTGTTCTCATCCAAATGACTTGAGCACAACACGCTGACATGGCTACATATTCTGCTTCAGTTGAGGACAACGATGTACAATCCTGCTTCTTCGATTGCCATGACACCAGTTTATCACCAAGAAATTGTAGAGCTCCTGAAGTACTTTTCCGAGAATCTAAGCAACCTGCGTGATCAGCGTCTGAAAAAGCTATTTGTTCAAAACCAGAATCCTTCGGATACCAGATCCCCAAGTTAATGGTTCCCTTGATGTATCAGAGGATTCTTTTAGCCTTAGAGAGGTGAGTTTGAGTTGGTCTCGACTGATAACGGGAGCAAAGATATACATCAAATACAATGTCAGGCCTACTGGCTGTTAGATACATGAGAGACCCAATAATACTTCGGTATTTGGTAGGGTCAACCAATTTCCCATGCAAATCAGCATCCAGTTTCTTAGTGTGTTCCATTGGTGTGGCATAGGTGTCGCAGGTGTGCATACCATGTTTGTTTAAAATTTCAAGGGCATATTTGGACTGACTCAAGAAAATACCACGGGGTGATTGATGAACTTGCAATCCAAGAAAGAATGTAAGTTCACCCATCATGGACATTTCAAAATGTTTTTTCATAAGTTTTGAGAAAGCATTTGAGTATTTTAAATGTGTTGACCCAAAAATGATGTCATCCACATAAATGTGAACGATTAAAATGTGTTCCTCGTGATATTGTATGAAAAGTGTTGGGTCGACCGAGCCTTTAGTGAAATTATTGGCAATTAGAAAGGATGATAACTCATCATACCACGCCCGAGGAGCTTGTTTGAGACCGTAGAGAGCTTTGTTCAGTTTGTAGACGTGATTAAGGAACTCTGGATCAACAAATCCTTCTGGCTGACTAACATAGACCGTTTCCTTCAGTTTACCGTTTAGAAACGCGGTTTTAACATCCATCTAAAAGACCGTGATGTTCATGTGAGCCGCAAATGCTAGAAAAATCCGTACAGCCTCAAGTCGAGCAACCGGAGCGAAGGATTCCTTAAAATCAATCCCCTCTTCTTGTCTATAACCCTTAGCCACCAGACGTGACTTATTTCTGATAACCGTACCATCAGCATCTAACTTGTTTTTCCAAATCCATTTCAGACCAATAACATAGACCCCTGTTGGTTTTTGAACCAATTCCGATGCTTCAAGACGTTTAAACTGATTAAGTTCTTCTTGGATGGATTCAATCCAGTTGTCATAAGTCATTGCTTCTTTAATATTTTTGGGTTCAGATTGGCAAACAGTAAGTGCATAAATGCAGTGTTCACCGTCAGTCTGAAGGCGTTGTCTAGTTATGACTGGTTGATTAGGGTTGCCAATTATGTTCACAAGAGGATGGTCTTTAGTCCAACGATGTGTGGAGGGTTGATGTTGATATAAATTCTGCAGATTAGGAGGATTCAAATGACTTGTAGATGATTCCACAACATCAGAAGTAGCAGAAGCATTTGCAAAAGGGTTGAAGAACACATTTGGATCATAATCTGCTGGTGGGGGTACTTCATTGTTCAGAAGATCATCAGTTGGTTCAACGTCATTGGATGCGGTTTGTTCAACTGTTGTTGTAGAATCAACTGGTGGTGCTTCCTCAACAGTAGTTGTTGTAGCAGGTGTATCATGTATTGGATTTTGATCAGGTTGAGCAGCGGAAACATTGGATACACCTGGTGCACGTTCATCAATATCATCACTAAACAGAGGAGCAAATAGCTGTTCCATTTGACGTCGAGTTAGTTGTAAACTAGGTTCAGCTGATGATGGGGTTTGAGGGAAGTTTAAATGGTTATGACCGGGTTCCAAGCTGTTATGCTCAGAAGCCATATCTGTAAGCTCATCGAAATTTGCATGAATCGTTTCCCTAATCTCCCTTGTACGACGATTCCAGATCCGGAAACCCTTTGAGTTTTCACAATATCCTACAAAGACTCCAATGTCAGCTTTGACTTTGAGCTTACCAAAGTCATCACGATCATTATTCGGATAACAAAGAGATCTAAATACATGAAAGTGTTTGAGATTCGGTTTTCGGTTATGGATAAGCTTATAAGGTGTTTTGTTGTGGCGTTTGGTAATCATTGAGCGATTCTGAGTGTAGCATGCGGTTGACACAGCTTCAGCCCACAAGTAATCTGGAAGTTTAGCATTAATTAACATTGTTCTTGCAGCTTCCACTAACGTACGGTTTCATCTTTCAACAACTCCATTTTGTTCCGGTGTTCGTGCTATTGATGTTTGATGCTCAATTCCCACTTTCTCATAAAATGCACGAAGAGTTTGATTCACAAATTCAGTTCCTTTGTCTGTTCTGATTTGTCGTACTGTATTCCGGAGCTGAACTTGAATTTTCGTGAGAAAGATGATGATCATCTGTGGAGCTTGATCTTTACTTCAAAGAAAATAAACCCAAGTCCATCTTGAGTAGTCATCTACAATTACCAAAATGTAGCGTTTTCCATTAATCGTCTGCACGCGCATCGGGCCACACAAATCCATGTGAAGAAGATGAAGCACATGCTGTGAGCTGTGTTCCACCTTTGAAGGAAAGTGAGCACAAGTGCTTTTCCTTTGTTCACAAGCTGAGCATAGGTGATCTTTAGAATACCGAAATCTTGGGAGACCTTCAACAAGTTTGTATCGTGCAAGATTGGTTATGGTTTGAAAGTTTAATTGTGAGAGACGACGGTGCCATAGCCAAGATTTTGTAGATGTAGCCTTAGAAAGTAGACAGATGGGAGAAGAAGCAATCATGTCTTACATTGAGATTGTGTAGAGACTTGATGTGCGTTGACCAGACAAAAGATCGTTTCCTTGTAGATCACGAATGAAACAAGTTTTCTCCCTAAAAGCAACTTCCAAATCTCCATCACAAAATTGACCGACTGAAAAGAGATTGTGACCTAGACCTTCCATATAATAAACTCTGCTAATTTCGATGTTACCATTAATGTAATCTCCGTAGCCCATAATAGCTGTGAAGTGATCATTCCCGAATCTGACAGTGCCAATGAACTTTGAAATAAAGTTTGATAACAGTTTGAGATTTCCTGTCATGTGCCGGGAACATCCGCTATCAACAACCCAGAGGATGATTTGTATCACCTGCATTACACACAGACGACACATATGGAATAGAAGTAGATGTGGAACCCGAAGAGTTAGAGGGTTCCGATGCAGATATAGATGAAACACACATGTTCATGATTTTAGGTATCCATGTAAAGCCAAGTGTATTATGTAACCATTTCTGCCATCTCCAACTAGTCTTAGCTTTGATCTTAGTGAATGCACTAGGTGATAAGTTCTTCCTAGGAGGTGAAGTGGGTTCTAAGGGTACATCAATGATTAAAGCATGAGCACTAGAAGGCGGTTTACCTAGCACAGACTTAGAAGCAGTAGTGGGCCTAGAGGTATTCCGTTTTCTATTGTTCCGCTTACGAGATAAGATAGTCTTAGCAACACATTTTTCATGACAACCAGAAAACATACTTTTACGACAACCAACACAAGAAGCTTCAAACTTAACATTTAAATTACTTAAGGGTTCAACATTCGTTACAACACTGTTTCCATTACATTTGTCAGACGCAATATCTAAAGTGGGTGCAACGTGAGTTTTATTCAAAGTCCTAAGGTGTTCTTCTACTTCAGCATTCTTTATTGTTCTTTTCTTACGTCTCAACTTCCTATTCTTCCTTGTATTGCTCCTACGATGTGAAGTGCAGGCGTTGGGAAAAGAAGCAACTATTCCTGTTTCAGTAGAGGGAAGCACATTAGATTCTTGTGGTTTGTCATGAGATATTCTAGAGTCAGTTTGAATCTGTTTAGGTGTAGTTACTACAGTGTTACTATCCCTATCTTGCTTAAGTTTCACCAACTCTGCCTTTAGATCATGGATTTTGTGTAACAAATCTAGATTTTCAGAATGAGTGAGTCCGTCTCGTCGTAAAACATCTTTGGTATATGCCAGATGATTATCAACATCTTTTGACACTTGAGCACGAGTCTTTTTGAGTAAATCAAATATGACACTATATTCCTTTTTCACTTTTGAAATTTCTTGTTCCTATTTTGAGATTTGACACTTCAAAGACACATTTTGATCATCCAGTTGCTCAAGTTTTGGACTAAGAGTTTTGGTATGCAACTGGTTGATTTTGTTTTGCAAAGCGAGTTCACGAGTGTGACAATCTTTTTGACACCATTGAAGACGACGTTTTGCATTTGAAAGTTAGTTTAACAATCGTTCATTTTCATCTTTTAAAGACTTGATTTGTGACACTGTATCAGTATTCTCAACATTTTCAACAGAATCAACAGAATCAACAGTGATGAATTCAAATGCATATGCAACAGAATGTAATAACACAACATTATGGATATCAGCAGAGATAACATCTTCCAAGAGTTGATCAACATCTTTTCGTAACATTTTCTTTTTACGTTTTGTATTTGAAATCGATGTTTCTGTTTGTTCAAAAACTCTTTTCATAAGTCCAAGCTCCTTGTGAAAATCCCTTTCCTAATATATAGCACAAATTTTCAAATTTCGGACATGAGGTAAAATTCTTTTCTGAAGAATATCTCTTTGTGCACGCGCAAGAGGCGATTGAAAATGTTCAACTTTTATTTCAGAATTGAATTCAATTTCACGTTCCAAAAGTTTGATGTCCGAAATGAATGTTTCAAAATATTTTATAACTTTACATTGTTCGGCTAATGGTTTTATTTCACTAAGTGAAGGTAAGGGACCATTAATTTGTACAGTATTGGAAAGGAGACCCTTAGAAGTAGGTGTGATAACCCAAGGTGTGTTCGAAAAATCTTGTTGTGTGACAAAAGTAACGGCTTTTGAATAGTTAAATGGTTTGTTATAAACAACATTTTCCATTTTTGACCGACTCTCGTCATCTGCATCAAATTCCTCTTGACGGTTATATTCAACAACACTCATAATGGAATCATCAATTCTATGTTTTGCACTGTAAACTTCAGGAGTTGGTTTGAATGCTCTATTAGAAAACTTTGGTTTGTAATTAGCAAGATTCGGTCCATATCCATTTGGATTTGGTTTAAAAGTAAACTTTTGAATGGTTGTGATTGACTTACCATGTTTATAAACAACATTTCGAAACTCTTTGATTTTGTTTTGTAAGTCGACAATTTCCTCAAGATAGTCATCTATTCGTTTCGTTGAATGCTTTTTGTATTCAGAGAACTGTTTTTGACAAGTTAACAACTCAGACTTGGCTTTTTTAGTTTCCAAGGTGAGAGCGTTAAGTTGTTGTTTATGATCATATTTCAGTTGTTCTATTTGAGACAACAAAGCATTCTTTGATGCGACTAGATCACGTATCTATTTGTCTAATGATTTTTCGTTTTGGTAAGATTTAGCAAAAGCGACTTCAAAACCTTTTTCATGTTTTTCTTGAATTTGAAAAACTTTGAGTTGATTTTTTAAGCATTCAATGTCCCTAGTTAATAGTGCATTTTTATTTTTTAGTTGTTGACTGAGTTCACAACATTGTTTCATTCGGGATTGTTGGTCCTTAAGTAAGAGCTCAATATCTGGATTAGGCAAAGGTTCAACATGTTCAACGTGAGTCTCCACATGATCATTATTCAGATCCTCAAGTATAACCACGGAGTCAACTTGATTATCAATGGTAACCATAAGGTCATCTTGATCGTCAAATGTAACTACTGGATCCATTAGAGTATCATCATAATGAGATGTAGACGGCTCATTTTGAACATTCTGAGCCTCGTCGGATTCAGATGTTGGCTGAGATATCAGATCAGTGATTAATATGGTTTGATCCGGTACCTGAGACAAGACGTCAGTGTCATACACTGGGCCTGTGTCACTCATGTGGAGTTCGTGCATGTTTGCCATCAACATAACTGCTGCATTAGCCTGCAAGTCCTCCATCTCATCATCTGAGTATGCATCTGCCATAAAACTTTGTTCCTTGTTTGTGAGGGTTCCACCAGCTTCATCCTTGAGAGCCAAAAGTAAAGCCTCTTTGTGATAAGAACTGCCTCTAGTCCTCGGCTTTGGGCATGCATTAGCCAGGTGACCCTTCTCATGACAATTATAGCAACGAAGACCATTAATCCCATTCTGAGCATTACCCTATTCAACCACTTGAGCCCTTTGTTGTTGTGGAGCACCCATGTTATTCCTTCCCATTGGATTAAACCCTTGACCACCGCCCATCTAACGAACATTACCTTGATTCTGAACTTCAACACGTCCATTGTTAACAACAGCCATATTCCTTGTGTTTGATGAGGTACGAATGCGATTGTTGGATTTGTTTGAGTATCGGCTGAAGGCTCTAGCAATCATGACAAACCCTTGCTGCAATGCATCGAAAGCTTCTGTATCCTCATTAGATTCACTGTAAAGTGCTTGATCATTGTTGTTGTTGTATGGAACCAATTGAGTTTCTTGAGATTGGTGTTGTGACGGATCATAAGGTGTTATCTTAGCAGATGGTTGAGCAGCGGGTTGTGGAGGATTTGTGAATACAGTTTGTAAGGTCGGGAATTGAGGATAACAAGCTTGAGCCCACAATGCTAATTGTTGATTATCCGGAAGTGAAGGTGAAACAGGTTGTCCACGGATAACCCTTTCTTTGTCAACTTCTTTTTGGTGGGGCTTCAAATAGTCGTACAACAATCCGTATGTAGCATGATGAAGATTCTGAGCTTGATGGATGAAAATGACATACTTTTCCCAATCAGGACCAAGACTACTCAGGAACTTAGTGTTGACTGCAATTCTTGGCATGATGATGTTGTGTTTGTCCAAGTCATTCATGATGTATGAGAAGCGATGATGATATGACTCTAATGTCTCTCCGGGTTCAATCATGAAGTGTTCATAAGCCAAGTAGATTTTGGATTCCATGTCTTCTTGATTGAGTTCAGTGCCTTCCATGAGAAGATGAATATGTTCCCACATTGCTTTAGCAGTCTTTTGAGCATCAACACTTCGAAGGATCAGATTGGGTAATCCCAAAAGGATGTATTGCATTGCTAGTTCATCGGCTTCAAAATGTAGAAGTTCATCAGCAGTGAGGTCATTAAGACTTGCAATGTTGGTGACATCACCTCTTGGTGGATTGGCATTTGGATCTCCGGGTGTAACGACAGTAGGCATCTGAAATGGACCTTCCATGATGACCTTCTTCAAGAACTTTCCATGTGGCTTCTTTAGATCACAAAACCTAAAGAACCTTATCACCCATTGATCATAGTTTCCGGGAGTGAGCATTGGAGGTCGATCAAGTGATCCAGCTTCATGTATGGATTGTTGGTTACTTAGAGCTTCACACATCTTTCCAAACCAAGACGGTTCCTTTATAGTATTCCTGGACGGATGTTGATTGTGAATGTTTGTGGAAGGTTGTACTTGAAGACTAGGGGGTGGTTGAATCATTTGTAGTTGAATTGCTCTTTGAGGAAATTGTTGTTGTTGTTGTTGTTGTTGTAGTAGTTGATAAAATTTTTGTTGTTGATTGAGTTGTTGTTGTTGAGGATACACATGATGGAAGTAGTTAGAGTATGGTGGTTGAGACATCTTGAAACTTGTGTTGAAAAATAGATCTTTGTAGTCGAGTGAAACTTTATTGATGAAGTATCCTTATGCGTAGAAACCAAGTTTAGGCAAAGAAAACCTTAGGCGTAAAAACACCAACTTACGCGTAAGAGGTGAACTTACGCGAAGGGTTAAGTAAACCTTAGCTTATGCGTAGACTAAGAGCTTAGAAGTAGAATGCTTATGCGTAAGATTTGCTTATGCGTAAGACAAGGCTTAGGCGTAAGAAAATGCTTAGGCGTAAATATTCTACGCGTGAGTGTTAGCTTAGGCGTAAAACTAGGGTTTTGCCCAAAAATCCTTTACACTTATTCCAGTGCAAAAGATATCCAAAGTCGAAGTGTTTTCAGGCTTATCCAAGCAAGAAAACACTGAGTAAACCAAGAACACTGAAGATCAAACTTTGAAATGCTTAGGCGTAACAGCTAGGGTTTTGTTATGCGTAAGTTTTTCCAAAACTGAGATTTCTGTCAAAAGTGTTTCTAAACCAGATTTTAGTGATGAAACAGCTTCAATATCACCAAAATAACACAAAAGTGTGAAACTTGATGATCCAAAACGTTAACACACCTTACGCGTAAAACAATCTATACGTATCAAATCAAGCTTAAAACCAAAGAAATACACGTAAAGTTTGAAACTTTTTGCCAAAAACTTAAACTTTAACACTTAATAACCTTAAAAGTACAAGAATCTTGGATTTGAAAGTGTAAAAAATGAGTTTTTATGCGTATGAAAGTTTGTAAACCGAGAGTTACGCGTAGACTTCAAAAAAACAAAATAAATTTCACCCAACTATTTGGCGATTGATACCACTGTTAGGTTCCCATATTAGTAACACAAGCATCAATATAAGAAAGGAGATGAAGGAAGGATCGGATGAACACACACACACTCTACGCGTAGGACTTGAGAGAAAGTTTAAGCATAAGTAAAATGTAAATGTGAACAACCAACCTTCAAATGAAGGTTTACATGGGTATTTATAGGAAGGAACTAGGGCAACATGCAAGTTCCCTTCCTTTCCCATAATGGGCTTTGGCATAGGCTCATGGGCTTTCTACATGAGCCTAGCCTTGATTACTAACATAAAAGCCATAATTAAGCTAACTATTACATATTAATTACTAACACTTGAATTTTAGTTTAGGAGTGATTCCAACATCCACTCTATACGAGTGTTTTAAGTTATTTAAAAACCTTGTTCGATTCATTTTACAATTGTTACTCTAGTACTCGTTTGTCTCACACGTAAATAAATAAACGCACCCTAGGTACAACAGTTTATTCGTATGACTCGTACAACAATTACTCGACACACTCAGACTTCTTAGTTTATGAACATATATCACACGTTAGATAGTTAAACGCACCAAATGAACTAGTTAATCTTTATATACATGCGTGTGTAAAAGAAAAAGAGCTACATTCATGCCTTATGGTCACGTTAACACAAAAACACGGCACTAATGACCAACCTAGAAACCATATGAGGACCTCTCATCCTCTCGTATACCATAAAACTTACGTAAAACACTAATGGGCCTGAAGCCCAGTTACCAAGCCCAATAAGCCCACGACAAGTCCAAGTCGAGTCCAACCCGACCCAATGGATTAAAAATAAGTCGATAAGCACTAACTATAAGCTACAAATAAGTTATAAACGTTTTTACAAAGTTTTCATGTGTAAAACTATATTTCGGATGTGTTTTGCAAAATATGTTAAACTAGGGGTTAAAACCGTGATCTATAAAGAGTAAAAGGGGCATTTTATATATGAAATAAGTATTTTATGAAAGTCTAGGGGCTGAAAAGGTCCATTTTGAAAATAAAAGGGTTACGATACGTGTGCATGTGTGTGCATGTAAACCACAAGGACCGATCCTGTAAATTACCTAAACTTGTATTAATAAACTTTTGGGCTACATGTATGTGACAAGTGTGAAAAGTAAAGGATTTGAATGTATAAAGCTAACTAAAGCGGCTGTTTTCGTAAATTCAATTTTACCAAGGGTTGGAGGTGTCAATTCTGAAAGTTTTGGTATAAAATGTATTTCGGGTGAAAAGTGTAAACTTCTCAAACTAGAGGGACTAAACTCGTACTTTTTATAACTTGAGGGTAAAAAGTGTAAATTCAGGAAAAGTTTAGAAAAACTTATAAACCCATCATAACTTCGTAAAAACGAGTATTTTGATCATATGAGTATTTTATTTTCGGATAACGTTAAACGTATTACGTATACATATATTTATAAGATTATAATTATATATATAAATCCGATAAAACACACGGGGAATCTAAATACGTTAAAATACCCAACGAATTCATTAAGATCACAACGGGGAAAACATTTCACTAATGCGTAAGTGAGGATCACTAATTAAGGCAATGTAGCACGTAAAAATTAACTTAAAACGTTAAGCACGCACGCACACTATTGGATTGGACAATCCAATGATCTATTGAATAAGAATATTCAATGCTCTATTATTTTGGTCGCGAACCAAAATGCTCATTTTACTGAGACTCGCCATCTCATCATTTTAGGTTTCGGGTTGGAACCTTCGCTACATTGTGCTTGATCTATTTGTGCGTGTTCATTTTCATCAAGGTGAGTTCATAGCCTCGCTTTTACTTTTATTTTACAAACCCTGCGAGGGAGATACATGCTCTAAACTAGAACACAAGGTTTTTCATAAATGCTTGATCCTCTTGATTATTGGTACTGCCTAAGTATTTAGCCACAAGTCCCCTGATCATGAACCATTAGTCACCGCGAGTGAACGTAGATATCGTGAATAGTACTATGGGGATTTACGAACCCCGTTTCGGTTATAGAGAAATAACCGGGGTGCAACCTATTGAGTTTCTTTAGGTAATTGGCTATTACCTCCTTTGGGGCATACTTACGTACACTGGTAATTCGGTGTATGCAGTTGAGTTTTGGTTTCATGAGCTTAGCGCATAATAATCTGTGATTTTTCTTATGATATTGTTAGTTTACAATGATCATGATCTTATACTTGTGTTCAACTATTTTAAACCTATGGATTTCACTCAAAATTTTTTGTTGACCTTTTTAAGCATGTTATCTCAAGTAATAAGTGAAGATGTTGACCAAGTCGCGGAACGGGGCATGGCAAGGCTTATCTGGTGGTGTAAAACATAAAAGTTGTTGTGGAAAACTAGAAGGGGGGGTTGAATAGTTTTACCAATTTAAAACATCCTTTTAAATATTTAGATCGACTTATGTCAATCTATTTGGTTGTTTATGTTGGACGTTGATAGATAGATATATAAACTTGTAATGAAAGATAAAGAGTAAGAAGCACATCACCACGACACAAGTATTTATAGTGGTTCGGCTACAAGGACACCTTCCTTGCCCTACTCCACTCCCCGAGTCACCTACTCGAGAGTTCGTAAGCACTACACCAACTCCTTATGGCAGAGAAGCCTTCACAACGTCGCTTAACCTTTTTTCCGGTACAAAGCTAAATACCGAGTTCTTTCACACCAAGGCGAACCACACCTAACACAACGTCGCCTACCCTTTATACGGTGCTAGGCTAACCACCGAGTTCTTTCATACCTTAGGAGAACTAATCCTTCACAACGTCGCCTACCCTTTATTAGGTACTAGGCTAAGCACCTAGTTCTTTCACACCTTAGGTGAACTACACCTTCACGACACAACACCTAATCTCAAGGAGATCTACTCCTTGTTACAACACTATCAAGGATATCACCATCCTTGTATATAAACAAATACATATATGTATAACGATGCACCTCATCGATTATACGACCTAGGCATTCTTCCCAAATGCTACTTGATTAGATTCATCGGCATCCTTCACTAATGCCTTTGACACAACGCTTGGCACCCTTCACTAATGCCTTCGTCTTGACACCTTTAGCATTCTTCACTAATGCTTTGACACGGATGATGAGCACCTTTCACTAATGCTTTCATCTTGATACTTTCGGCATTCTTCACTAATGCCTTCAACCCAACATCTATGGAGAAAGGTAGATCTATCAACAAGAGAACCTTTGTTGTCTTGATGATGACGAAGCATGGCAACTCATGGACTTGAGCTTGCACGTCTTCAAGATGTGGTGATCTTTCCTTTAAGAGGAACATAGAAGATCACACAAAACCAAAAGAGAAAAGCTACATAGATCTCTTGGATCTGAGGTTAGAGGGTTAGAATACTTGGGGGAAGTATGTGTGTAAAGGGATGAGTAGAAAAGAATAAATGGCTCTCTATTTATAGAGAAAATTCTCTACTGTTTCCCCGGATCCCACGGATCCCTACCACAAGGGATCCGGCTAGCACAAAGCTAGGGATCCGTGGTCCGCTCCTCTTTGCCCATGGGTATTTTTGGTTATGGGTCATGGGTTATGGGTTGATCCATGGTTTTCTTTCTAGATACAATGTATCTTAAGGATACAATGAACTTGGTTAAGTGGTATATATAAAACCATGGGCTATGGGTCAATACCATTTGCTAGTATACAATGAACTTGGTCAAGTGGTATATATAAAACCATGGGTTATGGGTCAATACCATTTGCTAGTTTTTACCCATTTAGTATATACTTGTTTTTACCCAACTACATTCAATGTATTTGGTCAATTGGTCAAATACTTAAGTTTCTACCCATTTATATTACCCAATATACTACATACTAGTTATGTGTATATTTACCCAAATATGTAAACACTAGTTATTGTACATATATAATACTAAATCATAAAATCACTTATACTTGTTTTAGTGTTTTATGTGAAAACGTGAATATGTTAGAAACTATTAGTTCAAACCATTTACGTATTTTATTTGTTTCCTTAATATGATTTTACGTTTGTTATCGACAAAACATTAGAAGATCGTAAAATATAAATAAACGTTTTTACGGCTTATTTGTATTAACAATCTCCCCCTTTTTGTTGATGACAAAACATAAAATTATTTTAAGGAAAAGCTAAAATTCGTAAACATTTGAATTTGTAGTTTTTACTTTCTTCTCCCCCTTTTTGTCGAAACAAAAAGAGCTTCGAAAGGAAACTAACACATTGTTTTTAGGAAAAACATGTGAAAGGAAAAAAAATATAGAGCAAGTAACGGGAACGGATCTCGTCTTTACTCCCCCTTGACGAGTCCATCCCTAGGTAAGGGCGTCAAGAAAGTAATACTAATCTAGTTTGTTTGCAACTAAGTTTGCAAAAGATTTCGTCTAAGTGACGAATGTGCTCCCCCTTGATGATTGCAATTTTGCAAAGGGATGTCGAGAAATGTAATCCTAATATTGCAAGTAATTTGCAATGTATTGTTTTGACACAAAGCTCCCTAGCTTTAGGGTGTCAAAAGGCTTCAAGTGTAGATTGAATAACTACAAAACAAAGGTTAGAAAACAAGTATAATGCACAATTTCCTGCATATGTGATCCAAGTTAGTAGAAAAATAGTTTTCTGTCTCACGGATCCCACGGTTCCCTCCTAGTAGGGATCCGTCTAGGTGATTTTGAGGGATCCGTATAGCTGATGATTAAATTCAGCAATGGTGATGTAACAAGTAATGTTAACATCAAAATGAGATATGTATTCAACCAACAAACATATACTCAATGCAATATGGCAAGTAAACTATCATTCGATAAAACATAAGAGATGATCAACAAATCTCTAAAAACTAAGAGAATGATTTAGCCATATTTTACTAATACTAATAAGTGACCAAATCTTAAGAAGCAACAATGTGCTTGAGTCTAGGGATGAGTAGACTTGTTGATTTGGTCCAATCTTTCAAGAAGATAATTAAACATGAAATGCAACTCATTTCGTACTTCTTGAATAAGTCCTTGGGTGATTAGACAATTAGAGCAATTATTTTCTTGATTAGGAACATGATGTTTTGAGAAGGTTCTACAAATGATGGTGGAGGTACATTGAGTAATTTAGGATGAGGTTCTACTAGGAATGAGAGTGGTGATAATGGAAATTCCTCCATATGATCAAGTCCTTGGTGGTTCCTTGTTTCCAACGATGGACTAGTTGGTGATGTAGGTGGTTCCTATTTTAACGAGAAGGTTGGTGAATGGGAAGTTCTCGGTGGTGAATTCTCTAATGAATAGAGAGAGGCTCGGTGAAGGACTCTAGTCCATGCTCTAGGAATGAAGGTTTAGACATTTTGCTAGAACTAGGTATGTTTGGTTTAGAGCTCGATGATCCCTTTTCTAACCTAAAAAGTTTAATGCTAATTCTTGAGGTTCTTTTAGCAATTGTTGATTGGGTTTGTTGAGGTGGGATTCTAGCACTATTATCTCTTACGGGTGATGATTCGGTGGATGGGAAATCCTAGCATTTCTGGGTTTAACCGGAGATGATTCGGTTGAGGAAATTTCGTGTATAACACGAGCAAGTTTCTTGGGTGGTTCTTAGGTGGATGAGTTAGCACTAGGAGATTTCCTCATGATGAAATAACTAAGGAAAAGGTTTCTAAATGTTGAGAATTATGTTGTGTTTGATGACTAAGGGATTCTAACAGGATGACTTATAAAGGGAAGGATTTGGCAAGTGCATTCAAGACTTAAGCTTCTAATATCCTTTGGAATGTGATGATTATCATGCACAAGAGTCAACTTCAGAGTTTGTACTAATCTAGGAACTCATTTAAGATGAGATGGAGTGTATGAGTTAGAAAGATGAGTTGAAATGATTGTTTTAGCAAGATTTGACCTATCTGTCATCCGGATCCCACGGTTCCCTCCTCAGAGGGATCCGTCTAGGCTAATCCTAGGGATCCGTCTCTCAGCAGCTATGAAAGAGTGGAAATGATGTTTCTAAGATCTAAGACTTATATCATCTTGAGTGTTTTAGTCCTCCTAAGTGTTTTAAATGAAGGGATGCTTGAGTACTTGAAAGTAATGGGTGATGTAGCTAATGATTGTCATTTATGGAAGGATTTGGAACTTTCAAGAGTACCAATGGATGAGCAAGGATGACACTAAATATGAGAGTTTCAATTGAAGCTAAATGATCCTAGAGATCAGGTTGTGACTTAGGATTATGTTTTGGAAAATATCCTAAAGGTTTTGAGATGGAAAAACTAGAAATTGATCAACTTTGATCAATTTTGTGGTGAGGATGATTTATGATCAATCTTAGCTATAATCGAAGGATTTCTAAGACTAGATGTGAGGGATCAAGTAAAAAATGAAGTGTGAGTTGTGAGAGCGGAAGAGTAATGGATTAAAAATGAAACGGTGGATCTATAAGTGTTTTAGAGTGTGATCTAGGTGAGTTATGTGTAGGAAGGATCAACCTATCTTGATAAGGAATTAATCTGCCTTAAGACACTATGTTTAGCTTAGTGTGAGGTGTTCTAAGGATGTGTTTGAGATACAATGCTTGCAATTGCATTTTCTGTTGGCCGGATCCCACGGTTCCCTAGGTGTAGGGATCCGTTTAGTACAACATTTGGGATCCGTCCATCTGCTAGACAGAACCTTTACTAAAGGTATGCAATGATCTTGACAATGCATTATATCCCTAGGTTTATTTAAAGAGGTTCTAACACCAAGATATCAAATGTGATCGAGCTCACAAATAACAAAGAGGCTTATCAAACTTAACAAGCACTATTCAAGAAACTCAAAACATATTTACGATCTAGATTAGTAAATCGTTTGTATTAACAATGGCGTGCAGAGTAGATGATGGTGTTCAAGACAATAGGGTTGTTTTGGCCAACGGAAGCAATGAACTATGTATAGTCATTATGGATGGTGACTAGCATACAATGAACTTCATCCATGAAGTCATGTAGCTCTTCTCGATCAAAGCAAGATAATCGCTAGATGAGGCAAGTGGTTGTGATTAATTAAAGGAAAAATCAATTTTACAACTTGGTTGATTAGTAATCCTAAGACAACGCAAAGTATTTCCATTGTAAACTTACTTTAGGGAAACATGGGAGTATAGATTTCCCAAGTGAGAGAATGAATATGAGACTATTACTAGTGGTGCTCAATTACGGCTAAACACGACCATTTTTACGGGTGATTACACATACCCAACTTCTATCAAGGAAGCAATTCAACCGTTAGGTCAAATTGAGTTTCTAGTGCCACAAGTTCTCCAGTATTCATTCTCAAGTTAGGAAAATTTATATTCCTACAATGGCCTATTGAAGAGTAACAATGATGATACTTTGCTTCGTTTAATATTATACTTGAGACAACTAAGGTGACGAAGGCGTCATGTTAAAAATAAGTTTAAAAGTTGTCCATATGTAAACAACAAAAAATGGTTGGATGAGCTAGTTCAACATATGTTGTTGGAAAGCTTTGAGTTTGGACTTTCGGATATGAACAATTATATTTGCGTTGCAAAATAATTTACTTGAGTATATCGGATGAAATAATCAAGTTGTCAATCCTACTATGAAGCTTTGGAGAGCGATCATGAAAAGGAAAATGGGAGAGTACATCATCAACACAAGCGTATGTTATGATCCGATGTACATTCTTGTTGTTTTTAGAAAACGATACAAGAACAAAAGAAATCATATAAGCACACAAAACATTTATGTTGCACACATGACAAACTCAATCAAAAATCCATTTAGTGTGTTATATGTTTTAAACATTTTTCAACCTATATGACTTATTTAAGTATCTAAACTAACATTTTCGACACAACTAGATGTTATCCTAAACACTCCTTCAAATAGCACATTGATTAGTAGAATATTACTAAATCGACAAACAAGAGAATGAATAGCAAGGTCAGGAAACCACATATGCTATTCAATCAAACAAGCACAAAAGCTATTTGAAATAAGCAAATAATCAAGTAATGCAAAGAAGACAATTTATCATTTAGCATAGCATACAAAAGTTCTTTTCATCGCTTTGTGTTAAATATAAACATGTATACCAAGCTTGATTAGTTTATTTTATATTTATAAATATGATCAAAACCTTAATTTCAATAGAGGACACATTGTTATTCAAAAGCGAAAACATCCGTCTCCAATTAGATCAAAAGTTTGTGCAAAAGTTATGATCGAAAAATGACTTTCTATTATTAATCAATGATTCTGTAAATTATTGTTTTGAATCAGTTTATGAAATCATTTTTAAATGAAAGTAGACTCAAATACCTTTAAAACGATAGGTGGCACGACTTCTAACGACTTACGGTTAAAAAGTTATGAATTTTTGAAATTCAGACAAAAACTGTCTTCTGTACCTACGGATCCCACGGATCCCTTACTTGAGGGATCCGTCCAGTGTAACCTGAGGGATCCGCGGATCTGACACAGAATTACAAAAATGTACGTTTTGACCCGACGAAAAGGTTTAGTCTTTGTAGACTTTTTAGTGAAGTTATATTACCCATTTTTACTTTTATTCAAGCTTGATTAACAAGATATCTAACAACAAAACTTCAAAGAAAAAAAAATCACTAAA